>APFE031099452.1:18341-47891 GCA_000404065.3 Pinus taeda
TGGTGTTGTTATATACGATGGTTGATTATTGCACTAGATTCATAGAGATAATGATTTTATTAATTTGAATTCAAAGAATGTTGATTTAAACTTGGCCGATTAATATAAATCTAAATTACTCTTAAGCCATATTATTCTATAAATAATTATATAGATACATTCATTACAAAAACATGCATGAGTTTTAATAGTGCATTCAAATTCTTAGAATGTTCATATACTATTATTAGAAAAATATACATATTAACAATTCATGTGGCTCATTATGTATAATATCATGCCATGACTCCCATAGCCATGGTGAAATCTGAATATCCCTTAGATAGTATCTATGTGGTTGTTTGAGGTTGCTTCATGTTCCTTGAACTATGGAAGCTTTATTTGGGACCTAAGGCCCTCGTTTCTCCTCCCCTTGAGATAGTACATTCCCCAAGACCCATTTTTATATGTAAACCATACAATTGGTGACAAATATCCCGCATAGAGGCCAAATATACATTAGAGACGTCTTGTGTGGTAATTCAAATACTTTTTTCAAGAATACTGATCATGGGAAGATTCAAATATGACCCAAGAACCTTATGATCCTTCCTTGACCATGGTTAAGTCCCCAAGACCCAACTATGACACACAAAACTTTCAAATAGAACCCATAATGCACTAGAAGGTTAGATATATTTTATATATGATATTTTTGGTGGTTTGAACCCTTATTCACATCCAATGAGCTACTAGAGAAGTTTTGTTTAGGGACTAAAGATCTTGTTTCCCTTCCTTGTCTATTGTAGATGCCACAAAGCCCATCCTTATTGTGCAAAACATACAAATTGTGCCCATATTCCCATTCTAATATCTTATTCATGGACATTAAAAGTAAGAGAGACTTGTTTTGGGCCTAAGTCCCTTTTTAATTCCCTTGAATTTCTTCCTATTCAAAAATACTTAGTAAAATACTCACAAATTTTCATCACATGCTAGTATGCCGTGACTTAATTCACTGAACATTCATCCATTAATCTCTTTATACCAACTACAAAAATACCTAATCCAATATAGATTAGGGTGGGCCACCAACATGTGATCGATCCATAAGGAAATTCACATGAGAACAAACCAAGGCCCATCCAATAGGAAAGAATAATATAAAAATTTCATAAATTAAAATTTATATTAAAAATCATAAACCACAATTTATTACAATGAAACCAAAATAAAGGGAACTCGTAGATGTTATTGAATCCAATATTTTTGAATTCTTTCTATATTCTGTTCAAGAACCCATAAACTCATTAGGTAAATGAAATTTTTACAACTACCTGGTTGAATATTCTATGGCCTAAAATTGATAAATCAGGAATCCTCTAGCATGAGGGTTTTGGGCTTGTTTGCAATTTTGGTATGTATGGAATTCAAGGGTAATTTTGCAGCTTCTTAATTTTATATATCAATTTCCCTACCTTTTAATAGCTTGAGAATCCTCCAACCAGAGGGTTTTGGTCTTGTGTTAAAATATTGGTGTGTGGGGACTTACAAGGAAATCTTCTTACTACTTGACAGATATATTTATTTGTAAACCTTTTGATAGCTTAGAAATCCATCTAGCAGGAGCCTTTTGGGCTTCAGTTATAAGTTATTAATTTCCTTGTATTTTGGTATCTTGAAACCCTTCAATAGTAGTTTTTTTTGGGATTTGAGTGTTTGAGGATATTAAGTGTCATTGAAAAGAGGGTTTCTAAATCTAAATATTTTAGCCATTTTGGGGTTATTTGGGTCAGGCAATTTTTGTCCATGGAGTCTAGGCTAGTTATTCTTTAGCCCGAAAATGATGAGATGATGGTTGTAGTAACATTATAAGATAGTGAGGGGAGGTAGAGTAGTTATAACTATGCATATAGAGTTGGATTCCTTGATTGAGCTTCATTATGTTCTTTGCTTGATAGTTAAATATTATAGGCATGGATCAGGAGAAGGAGGAGTTTGAGATGTTGTTGGGAGAAATTCCCCATGCAACCTCAACTCCTCTTCATATAGAGGAGCTCAATAGAGTCAATAAAAAGTCTCCCAAAGGTGGAAAGACTGGGAGTTGTTCTAATAATTCTTGTAAATCTTCAATATCATAGACATATGAGGATTTTTATCAGGATTGTTAGGAAGTAAAGAATATGTATCAATCCCCTACATGAAGCAAGATTCATTCACATTCTCACACATCAAACCATCCTCTTAAATCATTCTATATCAACTTTCCCATGCATTGTTGTGGGAGAGTGAACTCCCCTAAACTCCAATAAATCCAACAATCTCCATCATAAGAAATATTATGTCAGCAAAAAAGGATGGAGCAAGGGTAATAGCTTTCCACATTAACAATACATCATAATAGAGTTTCCTTACTCACCCAACAGTTTTTCCCAGACAATCAGTCCCTTATGAGCGTGTTGCAAATTTTAATTTTGAAAAATGCAATCTAATTGAAGAGGAAATTCAAGTGTTAGTTGGGAATGGAGGAGGGTTTGGTAATGGACTTCCAGATGATGGGTAGGGTCTAAGTCAATCTGGTGTAGCATATTTTGGCCTCAATGTAATAGGCATGCATGTTTCAAAACCTTTTATTGATACCTTAAATTCTTCAGGCTCAAAGGGAATTGTGGCAGCTTCAATAGCCATACATGGGATCAAGTATCCTATCCATTTTGCAAATAATAATGGAAATGTTGGAGAAATTGAGGTTTTGAAACATAATACTTATGGTGCATTTTCATCTAAAAAAATTCTTTTTCACTCATCTTATGATGCTTCAATAGTATTATTAGACCCATACTATCGATAATTGTTTCCTCTATACTCCTTAGGGGCCACCAGTGCACCCTTATCAGGTTCTGCCATGTTCAACTAATTCTCATACAAAGGTTGGGTCTTTTGTATTAGGTTTGCTACAACAATACTTTTCAAACTCCCATTTTGGATCCTGCTTGAAAACTCAATGTTCCCATGCTTCTTCTCTACATAAGATGAATCCAATGTACTTGACATAACAACAAATTGAGGATGAAATACATAACAAAATGCACCAACAATATATTTTTTTTGCAGTGGGCTCATGCATGTTCTAGTATACGTGGTCTAGTGTTGTCTACAATTGATACAAATGGTTGTAACTTGGGCATCAAGCTGTAAGGTCCGACGAAAAAATTTCGAAAACTTGAATAGCCTCACGACATCCATCAAAATTGTGGAAAAACTATTGCATAAGGATATTTTTCCAACCCTATTCTAGGTATGATGGGGGTATTGACTCATAATTACCTAGAGTTTCCTCTACAAAGTAGAAAAATTTCAAGGTATAATAGTCATTGTTTATATGAAAGTGGTGAAATTTGCCCCTTTTTAATTGTCGGATGCAACCTATTGCAAGTACGAGGACATCTCAACCTAGTTCTTTTTCACTCAAGGATCCTAGGATGGTTACAATTTTGGATCAACAAGGAAAACCTAATTTTCCTGAAAGGATTTTGACTCAAAATGGTTCACGTGGTGTGAATTCCCTTACAACCATCATTTCATCATCTCCAGGGGACGAAATAAGGACCTCTTAAGTAATGAGAATGGTGGTGAAAGGAATTATCTAAATGGACAATATTCTTTTGCTTCATTTTTAGATCCCTTTTAATTGGATAATAGTGCAAATTCTAAAGGAGTACCTTCTTGAATCACAGAACATGAGTTATTGATCACATAATTGAACTCATGACTGGTTAGTTTGGGAATTGTCTTTTCCAAATTCTTTTGGAGGTGCGCGCTGAAGAATAAAATATGCAAATACTTCTTGCATTAATTACGAAAGTAGGTTATCTTGTCAATATATCTCTTAACATGCATGGTTAAGTGTTGATTTTATTGAGTTTAAGTTTGTCAATAATTTGTTTGAACTATATTATATGTGGATACATACTACATGTGGACCATATTATTTTTATTTGGAATATCCTTGAGTTTAACCATGATAAGATATTTATATTTCACCCTTTTCTGTTTAAGTTTCATAGTTTACAATGATTTGGCTATTGAAACTTAAGTGTTGTTACAAGACACAAGTTGTACAAAATGTCATAGAAAACTGAAAGAATCCAGAACAAATTTCTCTGGTTATAACGACACTCGAAATATGTGTTTTTACTTCGATAAAGTACTTGAATGGAAATCATGTTGTACAACATTCTTTGCAATCCATCACCAATGAAGACAATCAGGTTATGGTCCCCTGTATCTTGGAAGCCTCTTTAAATCAACTAAAAATTTCCATCAGTTAGTATGTATGTATAAAAAGTACTATGGTTTTAAGAAATTATTTTATGGTAGGGTTTGGTTAAAATTGTTATATGAACATCTCAATATTTTTATTTTGAATTTTTGTCCCTTTTAATGCATGGATTACCCTTTTTTCCTAAGAAAACAAATCTATATATTGAATATTTCAAATTTTAATCAAAATATACATGTGTCTAACTCGAAATTGCTTATAATATGACATTTTCTTTTTACAAAAATATAGCTTTATCAGACACTTCAACAATACTATATCTTTTTAGTTAGAGTCATCCTAAGCTCCTAAGAGGAATCCTTATATCTCAACAATATTGTTTCTATGTCCTAACGTAACTTAATTTTTTTTTTATGGATATAACATCTCTCCTAACAACTTCTAGTAAAGAGAACATTCCAAGAGAGATATTGTCCCTTTCTTTGAATTCTTGAACAGATATGGACCACTCCTGCATTAACCCAACTTCTTTAGATAATGTATCATCTACTGTGTTGAATTGTATATATGTAGGAACAAAGGAAATATCATGAAATTATTACTTTTCCTCCATTATCTAATTCATTATAGGATCTAATGATATATTTTCAATTTTTCATTTGTTACTTTCCCAGTGCATCAATATTTTTTTTTTTTTTTGATGCATGGACCATCCTTCCCCTACCTAAAGGTGGCACAAAGGAAATATCATCAAATTGTTTCTTTACTTGCATGATCTAATTGGGGCTAACAATATATTGTTAATTTTTCACTTGTTATTTTCCCGGTCCATCAATAACTTGGAATCTCCAAATAGCTGCAATTATTTCAATGCATGGACCATCCTTCCCTGCACCCCTAAAGGTGGGAAATCCTATCATTACTCATTTTTCTATTGATAGTGAGGACAATTATCATTGGATGCTATCTACAAATGCCGATCAACTAATGATTATCATTCAAGAGAAACCAATCTATCTGAAATGACCTACCTATGTTCTCTAAGGGGATACCCATTGGACATGTAATTCAAGAGTCAATTGGGAATGGAGGAGGGTTTGGTAATGGACTTGTAGATGATGGGCATGGTCCAAGTCAATCTGGTTTAGCATATTGTGGTCTCAATGTAATGAGCATGTTTGTTTCATAACCTTTTACCCATAGATTAAATTCTCCATGCTCAAAGGAAATTGTTCCAACTTGAGTAGGCATGCATTGGATCAAGTATGCTATCCATTTTGCAAATAATAACAAAGATGATGGAGAATTTTTCATGGTGTAGCATCTAGCAACAATTATTTTGGGCCATTTTATGATTCTTCAATAGTATTATTGGACCCAGACTCTTGATGACACTTTCCTCTATACTCTTCAACGGGGACACTAGTGTGCCCCTATTAGGTTTTGCCAAGTTCAACTAGTTCTAGTACATAGGTTGGGTCCTATGTATAAGGTTTGTCGCAACAATACTTTTGAGACCCCAATTTTGGATCCTTCTTGAAACCTAAATTCTCCCATGTTTGGACTTTATAGAAGATGAATCCAATCTACCTGGAATGATAACACATTGAGGATGAAAGACATAACAAAATGCATCAATAGTATATTTTGTTGTAGCAGGCTTAGGCATTGTATGGTATGCCTAGCTTGGTGTTGTCTATAATTGTTTGAAATGGCTATATCTTGGGCCTCAGACCATAAAGTCCTATGACGATTTTTCAAAAAGTTGAATAGCCTCGCAAGATCCATTAGAGTGGAACAACTACTACAAAAGGATATTGTGGTATTCCTATTCCACGTATGACAAGGACATTGAATCATAATTACCTAGAGTTTCCTCTTCAAAGTGGAAACATTTTAAGGTTTAAAAGTCATTGTTTTTGTGGCAGTAGTGAACTTTCACCTTTTCTAATTGTCATATCTATCATGTTTCAAGTACAAGGATGTCTCAACTTGGTTCCTTTTTACTCAAGGATACTCAGATGGTTACAATTTTTGTTCAATAGGAAAATCGTAATTTTCATGGAAGGATTTTGACTCGAAATGGTTCACGTGGTGTGAATTCCCTTACAACCATCAATTCATCATCCCTAGCGGGACGAAAGGACTTATCAAGTAATGGGAGCAGTGGTGCAAGGCCTTATATAAATGGACAATATTTTTCTACTTCAATTGTAGGTCCTTTTTTATTGGATAATCATCCAAACTCTAAAGGAGTACCTTCTCGAATCACAAAAAATGATATTTTTTCCACTGTATTACCTAATCCTCAACAACAATAAGATAAATACAGTTTAGTGGAAACCATATAAGGTTGAATCTATCTTATAGAAAAGGACCAACATGGTTGTCATTTTCTACAGAAGAAGTTCGAGGATGGGAGTCTTAAGGATGTGCATAATGTTTTTGTGGAAATTATTGATCACATAATTGAACTCATGATAGATCCATTTGGGAATTATCTTGTCCAAAATATTTGGGAGGTATGCATTGAAGAACAAAATATGCAAATACTTCTTGGAGTAAGTAGGAAACCAGGTGAGCTTTTCAATATATCTCTTAACATGTATGTGTAAGTGCCAATTTTATTGAGTTTGGCTTTGTCAATAATTTAATTGAATTATATTATATGCAGATAAATTTACTACATGTGTACTATCTTATTCTTATTTTTCATCTCCTTGAGTTTAACCACGAGAAGATATGTATGTTTCAACCTTTATTGTTTAAGTTTCATATTTTACAATGATTTGACTACAAAAGCTTAAGTGTTTTAATAGGACACAAGTTGTATTAAAATTGATAGAAACTTTAGACTCAAAGACAAATTTATCTAGTTATAGCAGCACTTGAACTAGGCGTTGTTACTTTGATAAAGAAATCGAATGGAAATCCTGTTGTAGAACGTTGTTTGCGATTCTAGCCAATGAAGATAATCAGATAGTATTCCCCAGCAACTTGGAAGCATCATTAAATCAACCAAATATTACCATTAGTATGTATATATGTATAAAAATTATTGTGGTTTTAAGTAGTTATTTTATGGCAGGGACTCATTAAACTTGTTATATGAACATCTCAATCTATTTGTTTTGTTTTTTTTGCCATGTAATGCATGCATTATCCCTTCTCCCAAAGAAAATAAATCTATATATTCCATATTTCAAGTTATAATCAAAATACAGATTTGTTTGACATGAAAGTACTTATAATATGACATGTTCTTTTTACAAAAATATAGTTTTATAAAAAGCTTCATCAATTTTATATTTGCTTATTTATAGTCATCCTAGGCTCCTAAGAGGAAACCTTTAATGTAAAAATTATTGTTTCTATGCCCTAATGCAACTTAAAAAAAGAGCTATGGAGATAGCATCTCTCCTAACAAATTCTAGTAAAGAGAAAACTCCAAGAGAGAGATATTTTCCCTTTCTCTGAATTCTTAAATAGATAGGGACCCCTCCTGCATTCACCCAACTTCTTTAGATAATTTATCAGTTATTGTGTTCAATTCTCTATATGTATGCACAAAGGAAATATCGTCAAATTGTTACTTTACCTCTAGTATTTGATTCATTATTGTATCTAATGATATGTTATAAATTATGCATTTTCTATTTTCCCGGTGCTTCAATATCTAGTTGTTTTGATGCATGGGTCATTCTCCCCTGCAGGTGTCATAAAGGAAATATCATCAAATTGTTTCTTTACCTATAGGAGCTAATTGGTGCTAATAATATATTTCTAATTTTGCATTTTCTATTTTCCCAGACCATCAAGATCTTGGAATCTCTAAATAGCTGCAATTATTTCAATGCATGGACCATCCTTCCCTCCACCCCTAAAGGTGGAAAATATATCATTTCTCAGTCATCCATTGAAAGTGAGAACAACTATAATTGGATGTAATATGCAAATGCAGGTTGACTCATCATTGTTATTCAAGAGAAATTACTCCATCTGAAATGACCTATTTGTGGTTTGTAAAGGGGTACACTTTGACTCTAACTAGATGCCACAGGGTCTTGGTGGTTAATCTGTTTCCTTATATTCAAGTAAGATGAGCTCTTATGCAATCAAATATTGTTTTAGGTTTTACTCCAATATCAAAAGGCAATTTTAGCCTAGAGAGTATCTACGAGAATGACAACATTGAGGCTACGTCAAGTAGGCTCATGTGTGTTTTATTATTATTTAGCTTCAATACCATACATGAGACGAGGTACATGGAATATCACATAGCAATGTTATTACTTTTTTTTTTATTACATTGTAAAAGGAATATTATTTTTCTTATTACGTTGAAACAAAATATATCAGATAGCCAATATAGTTTGCACTAATCATGTTATTACAAAGCTTCTAGATATGCATGGGACAATTCCATCTATTAATGCCTCATAAACGTTCCTCGTGTGGATTTATAGGAGGCATTTAGAGATGAAGTTGGTTCAACAATAACACCTATTACTTTCACATTTTTGAGAAAATGAAAAATGACTTTGAAAGGATATATAAATTAGAGGATGGAAAAATGACATGATTCACTAGCTATTTGGTCTGTGAAGAGGGTTAAACACCTCTCATTAGAGAAAGATGAAAGGATAAACCTGTGAATCACTTAATGGTATGGATTTTAAAATGCTAAACCATTCTTATCTTATAATAGGTATGTTTCAAAATACTTCATCCTTCCTTTCCTAACAAGAAATATATTTATATCAAACAATATTGTGCTTAATATTGATCATGATGATAATTAACATCCCTTGAGATCAACATTGGTCTATCGGACCTTAAAAAAAAGGTAAGGAATTGCTTCTTTTTCTTTAAGTTTATTTTTCTTTTCCCTTGTGCTGAAAAAAGCTTTAAGAGAAGCATTTTAAAATAATCATAGTTTTTTCCCACGGGGCTTTGGATTGACAATGAATGGGTGCACTGTTAAGGCACTCCTTGTGATAGGTCATTGGTTCAAATCCCCCGTGGGTTCTTACCTACCAAAAAAGAAAAAAAATTATCATAGTTTTGACGTGTTAAAAGGCTAGGCAGGTTGGTATTGTAACAAATATTTTAAAGTTGAAGTCTAATGTGGGTGTATATAGGAAATTGTAAGGGATCTTGCAAGGTTCATACTAAATCATCAAAATTCATTTGTAAGGCATCATTTGAGTGTCTAGAGATGAACCTCAATTCTTAAATGGTTGGTAAGTAATTCATACTCCAAAGTCATTTAGGGATATCTATCATATTTTTCCTTTTTCATATATTCATTTATGTTTCAGTATTAAATTTATGTAAATTTTCAAGTTTGCTTCTTTCAACAATTTGTCTAGTCAATAAATAAAGTTGATTACCTTACCTAGTCAATTTTGTATACCCTAAAAATATTTCTCAAAATACCTTGAAACAATTAGTTAGTAAATGTTGAAAGTTACACAATTTTTTATTTGGTAGGAGCTATGAATGCCAAGTCCACATTGTTGCAGTACCACCTAGACATGGTGATGTTCTATCTCAACCATTAGATGACAACCTAACAGACATAACGGTTGCAAGTTATGTTTACAAAAATATCATATTTGTTTGTGTATATTTGAAACATAACAACCATAAATGGTTGTGGTTTAACTTTTCCCAAGAAAATTGCTAACTCGAATATTGTGTAATATCATTGGTGGCTTAATTAAAATTGTTTCTTAGGAGTACTGAGAAATGTTTCTAAAGAGAAGTAAAATTTCTTATCAAAGATCAAGTTCAATAGTGACAAACATTGTAATTAAAATCATCCAACATGAACCTTATTAGTTTTTTGTTTAACAAAATGTTATCTAGAAGAAAAATAAATTGGTCAGTTTACTTCAATTTATCTTGTGCAATTACATATTGTATAGTGAATGTAGTCATAATGAGTGAGATCAACTGCACAACTTTGTTTCTGAACTTTGTCTTAAAATAACAAGTTGTGGAAAGTATCATTCACTATGTGGTTATCATGGTAATGGTTAGGTACTTAATATTGACTCGTATCTATTCTAGGAAGAAATGTAGGATGGTGTAGATGCGAATTTTTTGATAGTGTGACACTTCTCAAGGTTCTTCAAAAACATATGGAGGTCAAACTAGGGTTTTTAGAAGAAATATTTAAAAAGGATCAAAATTTTCCATGCAATGCCCTTGTATTGTATTGATAGCCAAGATGGATAAAGACTTGGGTCGTTAATTATTTGGATGTGCTTTGAAATGGGTATATATAAGTTTTTTAAGATACGTCTTTGTTTCTTACGAATGGAGATTTTTTTTAAGGAATGAAGAGTAGGAGGGGAAATTTTGACCCTGTTGCATTTATTAATAATCATAGATCTATATGATATGAAATTTTTTCTAATATAAGTTTTGTTGTAATATTTATGGTTTATAAAGATATATTAGGATAGCGAGTCTGTAATTTTCAAAATGTTGTACGGTGAATGACCAACCAAAATTGTTAACAAATATTTAAACAGTAGGCAAGCTCGAGTATATATTCTATCTTCCAAGTTAATGGTCTCACACACATTAGAACTATTTATTTTTTGTGTATTAGATAACATTAATTAATGTTTGAGTAGATAAATTCTTTCTTCACATACATGGATATGTTTTCTATGCATTCCATTTTAGTGTCATGTCAATATGGCAAGTAACTATTTGCTTCTTCCTAATATAATGATGAAATTGTATATGCCTAACTTGCAACATGGATCTAATGCTTGAAATAAACCTCAATGTAAGTGATAATCTCTAGTCATTTCTAGGATTTCCAATTTGAATGAATTAATTATTCCTTTGGACACAAAGGATAAAATAAGGATCTCAATAAGATTGAATATCTAGAGGTTTGGTACCTTTTCTATAGTTCTCACCAGCATAGATGTTGATGTCCCGAGTGTAGGAATTCATTGAGAGGAAATAATGGTTTTGTTAAGTAGGCATTCGAAGGCTACTTCCATATTCTAGGGAATGGCTAAAAACTGCAACAATATTTAGAAATTTAAGAATCTCCTTGAACCACAAGTAAGGTAAAGTGTTTTGTATTTAAATTCGATTTAGTGAAAGCATCTTGTATATCCTACTGAGCATTCTTCATTTCAAAAATCCATTTTTTGGTAATTGTGTTAAAATTTCAGCCTTGTAAGCTTAAATATATAGTTTTCATTCATTTCTTTCATACTATATTAATTAATACTAGAGTTTTTTTTCCCCTCGTAGATAGTAAAAATGGATTGATATTAAAGTTCTAAACGCATATGATCATGATGGTATCATGGATGACTAAGACAATTTTTTTTTTAGATTTTGAACTAAAGAGGAAAATAAACATGGTTTCTTGAGAATTTAAAGCTATTAGCATCAACATGTTGGCTTTTTTTTAACGCATATATGAGAATTTGATCAATTTTTACATTCAAAGTTTTCTTTAGGAATGAGAATTATTTGTTGAAATTTCAAACCATGAACCAATTCATGTCATTAGGCAGGAGAGTTTGCTTTGACTATGCCTATGAACACCTCAATATGAACTCAAAAGTCATTTTTAATGCTTGAATTAGTCCAAAAGTTGAAAGGGTGCTTGTATGGAGGTTATAAATATGAGAATTTATTCAACGGGTTACATCCTTGGGATTCATGTAAAATACTTAGAAGTTTGAAAAATATATACTTGAAGTTAGTCAACAAACTATTCAAGGGTCCTCTTCCTAAAATTTCTCAACATGTCAAGTTGCGGGTGACAAATAGTAGGCCACACTTTTGTGTCTTCTTGGACTAGTAGTTGCAATGGTGGGTTCTTCCTATGCAACAATTCCATGGGTGAAGTTCCTCTCAAATGGGGTAGAATTGTGACTCTAGTGAAAGTTTCGATGGATTCGAGACAATTTTCACAAGGGGGTGGTTTTCTGCATGGATTAACTTAGCCATTTATTACATAGATTGACATTATGACAAAAGGATAATTCTTTAAAAAATTTATGATCATTAAAAACATTTACATTATCCACTGATATCTTACATGATATATTTATTATTGTTTTAAAATTTATAGTCTTCTATGAATTAAACCATTCAAGCCATTGAACATACTACATTTTACAAGTATCTGTTTTGTCAAATGTCTGCTATTAGTGCAGTTTTTTTTGTGGATAATATTTTTTGTTAAAAATTACCAAATGTACAAGTCAAATTTGGGATATGAAGACACCAATCCAATGTAAGGCCTTTTAAAAACTGAGCATAAGACCCAAATTTAGACCTTAAAAACATAGCATGGAACTATATTTTAAAGGAAAAGAGAATTAATGAATGACCTATAATGCTCAAAATGAGTTAAATATTAACTACAAAAATTTCCTAAACTAACAAAATAAAAGCATCTGAAGCTACAGTCTAAGACTCATACATTTGACAATCTAATCTAGTTTCTTTTGTGGTGAAATCTACCAAATTTTTATTGTTGGAAAATTCATCACTATATAAGATGTTGCAAAACCTTCTATTATGTCTCTTATGCCAAACATTCATTAACAATAACATTTATTTTCTAGAGTTTCATATAAGCCTCCATGACTTCTTCGGCTTGATTAAAAATTTGGTCCCAAGCCCCTACAACTCTTGGATTATTGTGGGATCACAATGAAATTGAATTCAGAAAAATGCTCTATAGAAGTCGAGTATAATTAAAAGAAAATTAATGGTCAACAAACTAAAATAACTTGTAGCATGAACCTCATGTGGTTTATGGCTATCTCTAACTTTCTTATGAATGATCAAAATCCCAGTTTCGGTAATTGTCATAGTGTTCATTTAACTGAGGCAAATTGGCAACTTTAAACCCTATTAAGGATAGAATGGGTATACTGTTAGGGATCTATTGGCTTGCTTCTTAACTTATCATTGTCCATGATCTCCTTATAAGGCATGTGATGGATATTGTATTCTGAAATAGTACTTTTTTACTATTTAAATTATTCATGTAATTCTATTTTGTTCAATATGATATCAGAAGAAAGTCAAATCAATTACGGAAAATAGAAAGCTTGATGTGGGCTTTTGGATCTCAAATTTGTTGCAGAGAATGAGATTGGAGAAGGCGGTAGTGAATCTAGATCTGGTACAAAGTTTTTTGAAACCAAACCTAAGGATTCCTAATGCATTATTTTGGCTTCATCTATGCTCTTCTTCCTTATGTTATCCACTTATGGTGTTTCCTTTTAAACATATGGTGCAATTTCTAGTAATACTTGACATTGCATATAAAATAATTTATGTGGTTGAAATTATTTATAGTTGTACTTGATATTATTTATTATTGTAATTAACATATGTAATTTTACATTTTCATATTACATGAACATGCACATTGTAAAACATTTTTTTTTAAATTTAGTTGCAAAATCATACTACATATTTTTTTTTATTAATAATGAACATATAAAATCAATCTAAAACTATTGAATTAGTAGTTTATATTGATTAATGATGGACAAAAATAAAATAAATATATGACAAAATTAGTCATTTATAATTATTATTATTAAAAGTAAATGAAATGAACATAAACTATGAAATTATTCATTTATATAATGAAAATTAAATTCCCCCAAAAAAGATAAATGACTCATGTAAATGATAAATGTTTATTACAAAAGATGACTAGATTTTGCATATATATTACTATTAGTAGCTAATTTATAATATCTTATAACATGACCAAAATTTAGTCATATTTCTTTGGTAATTAATTGATGTCAAACGATAACTAAAATTTGTATATATATATGACTATTAGTAGCTAATTTATAGTATCTTATAATACGACCAATATTCTGGTCATTAATTGATTTTCTCGGGTGATCTTGTAGTAATATATTTTTTTGTGTATTTGGTCATTAACTATGGAAATTAATGACTAAACCAATGGCTAATGTAATGACCAAATTAATGATTAAATATACCACTAGACAATAAATTTGAGATAGCCAATTAATGATCAAGCGAAATACGACTAAAAGTTGGTCACATTATAAGATACTATGAATTAACCACTATTAGTTGCCAACTAAAAACTTGTCATTTATATGCAAATTTTAGTCATTTTTATTGTAATTAATTAACTATTTTGTACCAACGCATATTTGTGTCTCTTCACTTTCCTTTTCTCCTATTTTCCTTTATTTTCATAATTTAATGCCAAATATTGCCTCTTTTCCTTTGCTAGCCATTATTAAACCACAAGTGATTCCCACTACAATGTTTTCCCAACATTCATATTGGAATACGTGTCCCACGACCTTGGCCTTATTTTACCTTTATTATCCTTTATTATATGAAACTTTAACTCGAGGTTGTTACCTTTGGTAATGATAGAATTGGTGCTTGAATGATATTCTTCTTCAACTCCCCAAAGACCCTTTAATGACCCTTTCCCCACTATAAAATATGGCCACTCACTATTATGGCATGGAGTGGTGCCGCTAATACTAAAACAAGGCTATCAATTTCCTTAGGTGTTTTCCTAGCCCAACGAAACTCTTGACCTCGTTAACATTAGTAGGCACTAGCCACCTCATGTTGGTCTCCATGTTTTCAAAATCTATCTTTATCTCTTCGCCACCTATCACATACCATAGATATGCCAAAGACCATTGTGGAACTAACTTCGTGAATTTTTCTAGTAGTTGTTTCTTTATTTTTTTCAAGAACCTACATCAAATGTAAGGTGTACTCCTCCTAGGTATCATTATATACCAATATATAGTTTAAATATACAATAATGAATGAATCAATATAAGGGTGTAATATATCATTCATTAACCTCATAAATGTAGTTGATGCATTACATTGGTGATATGGGATTACTAACCACTCATACAAGCCTTGCTTGGTTTTGAAGGTGGTATTCTAGGTATATTCATATTTGACTCAAGCTTAGTGATACCAAAATTTAAGTCTAGCTTGGCGAAGTATTCAACTTGTTGCAACTGATTTAATAGATCATTCATCCTAGGTATGGGGCTATGTGTTCTTGACCATAATTTTGTTCAACACCCCGTAATCAATAGACATACACTAAGTCACATCCTTCTTTAACAAAATGGTGATGGTTGAACCACATTATGAGGTACTTGTTTAAATGACACCATTTTCAAGTAGCTCTTGCAAATGATTTTTCATCTCAGTTTCTTCTATAACAAACTTCCAGTATAACGTAATGTTTTGTAATGTGGATCCTAGCAACAATTAGATCTTGTGCTCCAATTCCGTCTTCATTTTTAGCCCTTTAGGCTCTTGGAACACACCCATGTATGATTGTAGTAACTCTTCTAGTTATTTTTTTGGTTGGTTAGTACGCTCCTCTAGGGATGAATTTCTCTCATTGAACCTTGTACAAACTGATTTTCTCTTAAAAATAGTAAAGTGTACTTCTTGATAGAACTAATTAGTTTGTTGGTTTGGTTTACATTTACTAACAAAATTTTGGACTTTACCTTGCATTTGTTGATAGTGAAGGGTTTTCCATCCATTATGAGATTGTACTAGTTAGATCTTTAGATGAAAATGCATCCCTTCTATATATATATATTAATATATATATATATATATATAGGGAGTTCCAAAGACCACTCCACATACTTCAAGAGAAACTACGTCTAGTCTACTTCATGAACAAAATCAACACTAATAGAAAACCTATTTTTTCACTTTTCAGTTACCTTTATTTCCACATCCTTATTTACCCATCCCAATTGATATCAGCTAGGATGATCATGAAATTCAAATCCCATTTTTTTTTCTAGCTCTCTTGCGATGTGATTTTCCTATGATCCTGAGTTGAACAATGCAACAATCTATGTCTTCTTGACCTATATCTTTATATGGAAGAGTATGGTATTTTCATTATCTTCCTCTTGCTAAAGGCTACTCAAATTCATCCCTTTCTATACTAAGATAGATATAATATTCTCATCAACATCTGAGTTTCTTTCCACCTGATTACTTAAATATGTGCTCATATAATTTTTCTTCATAGTATATTTTGTTTTTCTCTTTAGGGTTGAGCTATGGATGCAACTTCCAACACTTCTCCTTTGTATTTTTGTCAATGTTACAGTGATTACAATGTTTGTTATGATATTTTCATTAGTGTGATGTGGCTTTTCAATTTTTGTCCTTCCCCCTTTCCACTTCTTCTTCCCCTCCTTAGAAGCTTTTTCATTCTCTTTCTATCCCAATTGATTGCCATTTCTATTCGCCTATGTTATCTAGGTATTATTGTTGTACACAAACCTCATCCACCAATATTGGATTGAACAACATCACCTACTTCTGTAGATGGCTATTGTTGGGCAGTGGATCCCCCATAGCATGTTTTCGGGGCTTAAAGCCTGAGTTTGGTCACTGTAATGTAAAGACCCAGCAAAATGCGGGCGTGGAGCACAGGAGTCTAGGGTTGTCCACCCTAAAATAATGTAATTTAATGTAGAATGTGTTGGCCTACCCATGGTCCGTGGACCATGGGATTGTATAAATAGAGTAAGGCTCTAAGTGGAAAGGGAGTCTTAGTCTTAGCTTTGAGAAGTATTACGGGTTTTTAAGTGAGGGCTTGGCTCTGAGTCTATAAGTCTGAGTCTTGGGTCGTAGTAGTAGTAAGAGGCTCTGTAGCTGAGTGTGCAGAGGCCTGGTAGAGTCCGCAGCTGTGTGCGCAAACCCCTACAGCTAGGTGCACAAGGTGGAGTTGGGATTGTACCTGAGCAGAGGATTAATAAAAGATAAGTTGATTCTGAAATATTATGTGTTTATTGCTTCTGTGATATTTATGCATCTCTTTACCATTTATGATTGCGTGTACTAGCTATAAATGTTGAATGATTAACAAGAACATTATGCCCACATAATTAAGTTAAGATCTATAATAAAAGCATAGTAAGGATAAAGGGTCTAGACAACATCTCTTCCCACCCTTTATAGAGATATGCAGAAGCAATTGCACAAGTCGCGAAGGACAGACAACTGCGTTCAGCAACATAAGCACGAAGATTGGTTCGTGAACTTCCCAGACTTCATCAAGACATCCTTAGGGTGCAGAAACATAGTTCCAGCACCCTCTCATACTACCTCGGGTGAGACTTCAGTCCGGGCACTGCAGACTGTTGTTGAAAGGGCTAGCAATACGAGGATTTGCTTGGCTAAACTCACTACTGAACCTGGGTCAGGCCCTAAGTAGTCAACAAATGGTTTTGTTGTCGGGACCGGGATCTGCCTAAGGGATGTCTGATGTCATGTCATTGGAATCCTACAAAGCAGGAAATTGAGGAGTGGTTGGACAAGAAGCTTCACGAGTTCGTGACATAGGAAAATAGAACTTTGTAGATATTCGAGAAGAGGTGGCTGGATCACTACGTATGTAGGGAAATCCAGGAGATTTTCTTCGCATCCTTCTCTTCTGAACTGTATGAGTGGATTGTGAGGTTAGCCGATAGCCAGGGAAGGTACAAGCTCGATGAAGCAATAGTGTGGACTCCAGAATTAGTACGTAGACTAGAGACATCAGAAGATAAGATCGCACGAGCTGTGGACCATTGTCTCGGCCGAATAATACGGGGATTTATCACTGAGTTTGTGATAAACACGACTGTGAGCTATGGCAAAGAAGAGTGACGTTTTCTCAAGGGATCGTGAAGTAGGTAGATTAAATCCCTGAATAACTAGATTAATATGTTGTTATGTGAAAAATGGGTCATTCGAATACATTAATGTTTGGAATAATGCAAAGTGGAAGAATAGACAAAGGTAGCCGGGAATTATGAAATAGTCCCTTGATTTCACCTTTGCGAGAGAACGAGGAAGAGCTTGCTCGAGTCTCTTCGAGAAGTGTGATCAGTTTGATAAGGAAATGCATTACGCATTTACCACCTCCACTTACACCACCACCTGCTTCACCTCCTTCACCCCCATCTCCACTGATTCCACCTCCACCACCCTCGTAGTTCAGCATGGTGAGCACGATCAAGCTACTTATACTCAGAGGAGTAGGAAATGAGGATCTAGATCAATTCTGGTTCATGTTAAGAGTAGTGTGGGAAGCGCAAGGGGTCATGGATGACAACATTAAGAAGGCTATATTGGTGAACGCATTGTAGGATTGCAAGTTGACATGGTATATCAAGCACTCAAATGATGACCCAAATGTAGGAATAACGAAGATACAGAATACATTAAACAAAGAATTTAGCCGGTTGAAATCAGAGACACAGTCAATCATTGGGTTTAAAGAGATTGTGATGCTTCTAGGCGAGACCCCATGGGATCTAGATCAGCGGCTGAAGAGTACGATCCACAAGGCTAATATGAAGTTAATGGATGTGCAGCACCGTGCGTTGTTTGTGGCGCCTTTAACACCACACGTAAGGATGGTGCTATCACAATAGAAGCTTTCAACCCAGGCTCAAGTGTTGGAAATAAAGATGAGATTGCATGAAACACTGATACAGGATCTGGGGCTAGGAGTTCAACAAATCCATGTGCATCTACAAAATCTTTACTTGGAAATGCAAAGCTTGAAGTAGGACAGGGCACCGTGGCCAGCGGTGCGAGAGGATGTGTGGTGCATAAAATGCAAAGGCCAAGGCCATGACAAATACCACTATCTAGTATTCACGAACTACTTGGAAGGAGGGGGACCAATGTCATTGAGACCAGAGGCATAGACATGGCCAAGTGCGGCACCCGTGCTATTGTGCACGATCTGTCAGATAGGGGGAAAGCACACGATAGATAATTGCCATTTGTTGTAGAAGTATACACAGACTGCCCAACAATTGTTTTGTAATTTCTATAGGTTGGTGGGCCACGATGAGCATACTTGTCATAGCTATGAATTGATGATGGAAAAAACCCCGACCTATAGAATGCAAGCAAAAATGCGAGGCCTCGACCCAGTCGCGGGGATGGCACGTGTTGGATTTCAGGGTTTAGGTTAAGGATGAGGAAGGATGGGACTAGGAAGGGGCCACAAACAATTAATAAATTGCAATTGCAGATGACCAGGGCACTATGCTCAGGATTGTACCAACCCAACAAGAATATCTTGTTCGCACTATGGTTAGCTTGATTGTGAACCAGTGGACTGTCCTACGTTGATCACACAGACGTGCAAGAAAGGAGTACTCCAACCTCCTACGACTCAGAATATCCAAATGATGAGATCTGAACCTCGCGAAGAAGACCCCAATGTGGACATGATGCTTTTAAGTGGTGCGACCAGAGGGGAAGATAAGGGGAAGCAACCTGAAGAAGATACATGGGTTCACAAGGCTCCTGCAAAGGAACCTAAGTTCGACTTGGAACATGCAAAGGAGATGTTTATGGAAGCTAAGAAGAGCTTCACAGAGGCCTCTACTTTAGGTAGTAAGGATCAAAGAGAGCCAAGAATGGATCCTTCTATGCTTACTATGATTCATAGAGACATGCATGAAGCTACTACGTGAAGCAGTGAAGGGACTAAGGAGTTAATCACCATGTGCGTACGGTTGAGGGAGCTACGTGTAGTCTGGAAACTGGGAAACATACATTGTGCATTGGAAGGGAGATGAGGTTGATGGCGTAGATTGGTGAATACGAAATGGATTAGGTAATCCTAGACCTAGGGTCTGACAGAAATGTGTTACCTAAGCAGACATGGGAACACATGGGCATGCCCACATTACAGTGGTCCCCTATTCAATTACGAATGGAGAACCAATGGAAGATTTTTTCAATGGGAAGGTTGAAAAGGGGTAACAGTTGATATCAAAGGTGCCAGCACACACATGGACTTTGAAGCGATAGACATTGTTGATGACAAAAATCCTTATCCCGCGTCACTAGGAATAGACTGGGACACTGATATGAATGGAGCCATCAACCTGAAGAAGTGGAAGATGATATTTGAGAAAAATTTCCTATGCATAGTAGTTCTGCTAGATCCCGCCGAAGGAGCACACTACACTGAACCCGTGTGCGACAATGACAAGGATGATGAGCTAGATTGCATTTACCAGATAACGGCGTGAGACTAGGATCGGGTGAACCCAAGTGCGGATGGGAGAATCTCGTGGGAATACAACAGTTCCTGTACTTCAAGTTCTGATGAAGAAGTAGAATGCTGGAAGAATCGTTTGCACAAGGTGACAATGCTGAATTGCAACATGATGATTAGATCACTATGGAGCGTGACGACAGAAGCAAGGGAACTGCCAACACATGATGGAATAAATTGATGGTGGATGAATTCTTAGACAAATTTGAAAGTGCAGTATTGGAATAACAACGATACAGTGTGTTGGAATGGGTGTTGCGCATGACACGCATGCGATGGTGGAGTACACATCACAAGACTATTGGAAACTGGTGCGAATGTAGAAGATGGATGCGCTTATGGTTTGGAAGTCCCCAAAGTCGAAAGAGAGCCGAGTAGCCAGGATGACGTAGTTTGTGTGCCCACCTGTGTCGATGGATGCATACATGTGCTATGCAAGCACATCCCAGACTAAGGATAAAAAATTAGAACCCGACATGGTAGTAGGAAAAGAAACACACACCACAAATGTTCCATGCCAGAGCATTCACAACACTATACAGAATCATGAACAAAGTTTACCAGGCAGGACGAACTTATTGAGACCTGCACGTACCAGCGGTCCGATGGGCCAATAGGGCCATGTACAAGAACCTGAGGGTAGATACGACTCTGAAGACGATGAGCAGAGTCAAGACCATAGCTTTGGGAAACAATCGTCACGTAATAACTCCCATAATTATGATAGCACGCGAGAACCAATGCGAATAAATCATGTAGCCGTACGAGGATGAACATATGTAGATTTAAGAAGCCATTCAGTGAGGGAACCTTGAGCTTCATGAACTCAAAGAAGATTAGGTATGACTAAAGAAGAAAAGAAGGATCTTGGACGAAGAAATCAACAAACTGGAAATTGGAATCACACACATAAGCTGCGTTGAGGAACCACGTACGACAGGAAAAGAGGCAGGTAGCCATACTACTACATTAGAAGGATTTGTGGCTCTGATACCATGGTTGTTGTCGTACCTTATTAGACAAAGGAACCAGGGGAGCGCACGGTATAAAGAATAACGCAAGGTGCTGACTATTGTGAGGGTAATTGAGGGGTTCTTGTGGACTAGGAGGGCAGGTGCAGGGAAGCTTCGCGCACGTGGTGTGCCCACCTGACTATCCATAGAAAGCACGGTCTCAATGCTCCAAGCAGTTGAAACAAAGTGCGGGACTATAAACAAGTCTGTAGGAGAGTTACATGGGAAGGAGGTTACACGCAAGGTGAGTATGTCATAAGGGTCATGGGTGCACATAAGGGGTTGTGTTGCTACATGTGTAGGTTGGAAGGTGACCGTTGATGTCACTGTTCATAACAAGAGGTCCAATTTAATGCAGAAAGGAGTGGGTGACAGGCAATTAAGATAGGAATCAACAGCTAGATTCGGGACAACCTGCCGTCAAGAAGGTATTAGTGACTCAGAAGTGGAGGGAATGGTCGAATTCAAATTCAAACGATACTATAAAACCCCTTGTGCTAGCCTTGAGGCAACACTTGGTTGTTTAAGATTTGAACTAGTATAGAGCATTGAGCACCATGCACTCTTGCCACCCTTGAGTACACGACCAAATGGGTCCAATGGAACCATGATGACAGCTACGAGAACCAAAGTGCGATTTGCGGAAGTTACCCCAGAGCCTCGTATGGTCCAGGAGGAGCTTGGAGAGGTGGTAACTACACCAGAGATTCCAAAGTCACCACACACACCGTGACCATAGAAAGACAAGTAGATAATGGGGCCAGTCCGAATATCACCACGGAACCCACGGTTTAGTAAATTATCAATGGTAGAGAAGGGCAAAGCCGTCACCCTTGAAACATAGGAGAAGGAGGAATATTTTCAAGCCCTGATCACCCAAATTGAAGCACAGGACGATGAGGTGGAGAATGTCTCCCAAGTACCTTCAGTAACAAAGTTACCCCCTACATCTCCTCGTGGAAGGGGAAAGCCAAGATATAGAAGGACCTGGAGGCCACAAAGAGTGCACTCCAAACCTCGCTCCTTCCTGACGAAATAAGGTTTGAATGTTTGTTGTTGGGACGGGTACCTAATATGAAGTTCGAAGACTAGGACCTCGTAGATGGCGAGAAGTTCCCACAGTTGGTCGCGGAAAAATTATTGAAGTAGAAATCACTACGCGGTGTAGAGAAGGCTAGGCTACTCCATCTACAGTGGATACCCCACTACCATTGCACGCCCGTCACTACTATTGTTATCTGGCAGCTACTATGCCTAGTACATGATGGGTATCCCTGGCTGGAGGAGATGATTCCCATGACGGCTAACCTAATCCACTAGATTTCCCAACTGCCCATCAAAGGAAACGACCCTACAACCATAGCAGGAAAGAGCAGTGACTTGGTTCTCGCAGAAGCTATGAAGGCCAAATATAAGCTAGAGAAGAGGAAGCAAGGGTAGCCACCCAACTGCTGGCCGGCAAGCTCATTAGGAAATGTCATACAGATGAAGTGCCAGTGTTTGTAATTGTGTTAGCAGAGCAATGCGTAGAGGGGGTCCAGTTCAACTGGGCACAATTCCTCTATAATGAGTTCTTGAAAAACTGCAGGGGGGCCTAGGAGTAGGGTAAGACATTCCACTATGCGTGGTTTCTCTTATCAATCCTGTTGGTTGCAGGAGAACTACCAAAGCACAGCTAGTTTCCCATGGTTGAGGGTGACCTACCTAAAGTCGCGAGGTACACCTCGCTTTGGGTAATGAAAGACACAATGAGGATTCGCGAGATAAAGGTGTTTTGGGTGTTCGTAGAGATGAGCACATGAACATTGATGAATCACAGGCCGCGCTTGTCCCCTACAATCCATAAGCGCTTACAGGGTGTGGTAGAGTTCAAGGCAGATATGCATAACCTATATATCTGGGCGCGCAAAGATCCCACATGAACATGGGCAAAGATCCTATTCATCACAAAGGATGATGTGATCTTTGGGATAATGGAGTCTTGGCCTCCGGAGTGGCACACCACAAACTTGGCAGCAATGGAAAAGATCGCAACACAACAGTGAATGAAGGATACCATGCTACGCATCACGCAGCTGGCAGAGAGAAGGTGTTGAGCTAATTTGTTTACCGAAATTAACACAATTATTTCTTATCAATCCGGTTTGCTTATGCTTTGAGGCAAGCTCACTATATGCGAAGATCAGATGTAATCAAACCTTGAAAGATAATTTATTCAAAAGCTTAAAGCAATACATCCTACAACTCTAATTCAATTAGTTTAAAGCAGAGGAAAAATATTGAAATGGTTCTTGACTCAAGAAGTCCACCTTTGCCTCAACTAACACTTAATGAATCAGAGATTAAAACCAGGAACTTAAGATGGATAAATTGTTAATAAAAGAAGCTCTTAACTTAAGAGTCACATAAGGTATTTCATCATAATTCATTCATCTCAATACCAAAATCACAATAAGAAACTACTTGCATGCAAACAAAGGCAACTAATTTTAATTCATCATTTTAGTAGAAGGGATGCTCAACTTGAACACTTGTTTTCCTCCAACTTAATAAAGTGATGAATAAGCTAAGAACTAATGCAATCAATCACCATGCATGAACCATAAAGCAATCTGAAGTAAAGAGCTTTGAAAACTAGTTCTACAATAACAGATTACAAATAAAACTAGTTAACAAGGAATGTACTTAGCTTGTTTGTGTGTGTCTCCACCCTTGCCTTTCAACTTGAGAAGTGATATCAGGAATTCTCAAACAGTCACACATTCCATAGCATTGAGCAGAAAATAATATAGCCACAAGTCTTCAATAATTTTTTCCTTCCAATCCCAAAGGTCACAGCATAAAAGTATAATAAGTCAATACATAAGCCATCAAAGTTGTGGCTCTTTAAATAAGAAGTCTCATGAAAAAACTGAATCTATATCACTCTACCCAAACCCATATACTATTAATCATCTATCTAAGTGAATTCACTACTCCCATCCCAAGAAATATGACCAATCCCATAGAATCTCAAAACTGCCATATTTCTATGGGATTTCTGAATGACTAGTCATGATTGACTAGCACCAAATGGGCCTAATAAAGCTTGTTCTGTTCGAACTAAGCATAGCTAGCTTATTCCTAGTTCCCAAGCTATCCATCCATGCATTCAATTCGTGCCCAAGTGTCCTGCAACCACATCAACCATAAAGCTATTACGCGAATTTCTGAATCTGCCAAATTTGCACTTAAAATCAAACTTTCATTAAAACTTTAGAAATTGAAAATTTAAAATTAAATACCTAAATGGATATCAAATATACATCAAAATGGGATGAATGAAGTGAAAATGGATGATAATTAGATGGATTAGTAAGTTTCTTAGAGAAAAAATAAGACCAAAACTAAGGCCCAACAGAAGGAACCAGGAGGAAGAAGCAACCATGTAGCGGAAGGTGGCTGAGGTAGCAGCAGTAGCACAAATAAAAGAGCAACCACACCACTCAGAGAGCCCAAGGGAAGCCAACAAAAGTACATAGATTAGGATATATAGGGGGAGGATCAGAGGAGGAATGCACGGACCCAGCACCAACATCAACTCAACTCAAGAGGCCAAGCATCCAGGAGGAGTCAGCCTCACTAAAAAAGCTGAAGCTCTCAAAGACAAAAGATGCTTTGGAAGAATTAATGTCGGAGCAGACAACTGTGTTGGGGGTGCTCAAAGCACAGTTGCAAGCATTACAGGTGCGACCCCCAAGAATGATGACACCACACATTGTGGCAGGTACATCTGAAGCCAAGCAGATGTTGCATGCCCGCACAACAAACACTTTGGTGTTACCAGAAGGCGTTGTCTTAGCTGCAGCCGAGGGCAACCAGGGTGCGACAAGTCAAGTGAAGGGCTTGGGGTTGAATTTGGCTGCCCTTCCTAGAGAAATCCTATACCAACTATATAATGGTGTAACTACTAAGCTTCATGCTAGGGAGGGTTTCACCCTCCAAGTCTTGAGCGAGCAAAATTTAAATTTAGAGCAACTCAGCCTATAGCACGACAACTCGGTCACAAAAACCCAGGGATTGGAACTAGCCGTGGAGGAGGCCTGTAGTAGCATACCAGAGTTGTTCGTGCTGGAGGTACATCCAACAACAGAAAATATTCACCAACTAGTGGCTGAAGTCTGCAAGGCCCAGGAAGAGGCCACGAAGGTTTAGTTGGAGCTCAACTTGCAGATCATTGAGCTGCAGCTAAAGGTGCAGCCCTCTACATCCCCAAAAGTCAGAGAGCAGCGCCCCATCGCCATTCAATCAGGGTTGGAAGTGATAGATCACGTTGTACACGACTGCACGGGATTGTTGGATTAGTCCCTCTTCAAGCTCACCTCACTGCAGGAAGATCCAACCATACAGCATCTAGAGAGAGAAGCATGACAGTTACAGCAGGCATATGACAATATCACAGGGACCGCATAGATGGTTTCCCTTACTCAGTGACTTGCTAAGGTAAAGGAGGCCTAAAATCTAAAGGAATAGGTGGATGTCGTGCACTAGATAGAAGCAGTGCTTAAAACATGCATCCAGCCTTAGCTCGAGGAAGCATTCATGGTCACCCCCATGATCGAGGGAAAGTCAAAACAGATACGGAGTACATATGTGCTAAGGAAAGAAGGTGCCCCTGACAACAATGCATCAGAGATTCACGCATAACTGATACAACAGACAATGGAAGAAGGTGTTGCAGATGTAAATGAAGCACAAAATTTGTTGGATGGACTCTGTGCAAAGATCACTGCACCAACTGAGTGAGTCAAGATGAGTCACATTGATTGTATCGGGGGCCTCTTGGGCAGCCGATCCTCCATAGCATGTTTTTGGGGCTTAAAGCCCAATTTTTGTCAATGTAATGCAAAGACCCCAAAACATACAGGTGCAGAGCGTGAGAGTCTAGGGTTGTCCACCCTAAAATAATGTAATTTAATGTAGAATGTATCAGCCTACCCATGGTCTGTGGACCATGGGATTGTATAAATAGAGCAGGCTCTAAGTGGAAAGGGAATCTTAGTCTTAGCTTTGAGAAGTATTATGGGTTTTTAAGTGAGGGATTGGCTCTGAGTCTATAAGGCTGAGTCTTGGGGAATAGTAGCAGTAAGAGGCTCTGTAGCTGAGTGCGTAGAGGCCTAGTAGAGTCTACAACTGTGTGTGCGGAACCCTGCAACTAAGTGTGCAGGGCGGAGTTGGGAATGCACTTGAGCAGAGGATTAATAAAGGATAAGTTGATTCTGTAATATTATGTGTTTATTGCTTCTGTGATATTTATGCATCTCTTTACCATTTATGATTGCGTGTGCCGGCTATAAATGTTGAATGATTAATAAGAATATTGTGCCCACATAATTAAGTTTAGATCTATAATAAAAGCATAGTAAGGATAAAGGGTCTAGACAACATCTCTTTGCGCCCTTTAGAGAGCTACGTTGAAGTAGTTCCACAAGTCGTGAAGGACAGATGGTTGTGCAGAGCAACACAAGTGCATGGATTGGTTCACAAACTTCCCAGACTTCATCATGACATCCCTAGGGTATGGAAACCTAGTTTCAGCACCCTCCCATACTACCTCGTGAGACCTCAGTCTGTGCACTGTGGGCCATTGTCAAAAGGGCCAGTAGTATCGGGATTTGCTTGGCTAAACTCACTACTAAACCTGGGTGAGGCCCCAAGTAGCCAACAGCTATGTAGACCTGCCAGAAACTTGAGAAATATACCTGTTTTCTTTAAGTAGATACCCAAAATTGTGGCCATATTTCTAAATTTTGTGTTTTACTCCTATACATGCTACTTGTGTCTCTCTGTGATGTAATGCCACCAGATCCAATGGCCCTCTATGTAATTTATATGGTAAAATTTTTACTTTATGAGGGTTTTTAATCCTCCCACTTAGTCACTATAGGATATCCCTCCAACCTCAAGGTCTTCTTGTGGCTTTCCCACTAGGTTAGGGCATTGTCCTCTACTTTTAGTTGAAAAAACAAAATAATATATTATTCCTCTATATGATAAAAACTAAAATGGGCTTCTGAATGATGTAAACAATGATTTAACTTGAGAGTGTGAATATCACCTTGTATGAACTTAGGTTCCATTTGTTAATAGGAATTGTGAATGGTTCATGTCATTCAAACTAGCTTGATCCTATTTTATTTCCTTCTTAGAATCCCTCTCTCATTCTTCTAAATTTAGTGAACTACCCTCTAAACAGAACTCCATGTTAGAACCTCCATTTTCTCTAAATATATCAATATTATTGGTTAGGTTCGTCATGAGGAGGTTCACACTATAATTTATATTTGTAACTTGTGTTTCTACCTATTCAAACCTCTCCTTTGTGGGATACTCAGGGTTATTAATAGAATCGTCAACCATCAATAGGGTTTTATGACTTTCATCTTAATCATTTTGGATCCCCTATCAATACCCACAATATACCCAAAGAAACCTACTCTGATACAAAAATGACCTCTAAACTATTGTGGACATTCCATTGTATAATTTTCCACAACATATATACTAAAACATATAAGAAAATCTGAAATATATACTATGAGGGTTTATTTTTCCTTAGATTTCTAGATATGTTAATTATTGTTTGTTTCATATGGATTCAAACCATAGTTATGTAGAAAATATAGAACAAATAGAACAATCACTCAAAATCCACAATAACAAAAGATCAAAAAACCCTTCTAGGAGAAAAGCCAAATGGAAATACAAAGTGAGACTTGAGGCAAACCTCTTTGCTTTCATTCTTCCTATCCACTATTGGCTACACTTGTCATCTATGGAACAAATTGCACTTAAATAGAAATGAAACCATTTTCCTTTTAGTGTCCTAGTTATAACACAACTCGATAACCTAATAGTGGTTAGGTTTGACTCCTTCATCTATTAACAAGAGTTACATTATTGAATCTTCTAGATTATCCTTCTTCATGATCATGCAGCTAGCCACTTTTTAATGATATATACTTAGATACCTTTTCAATATTGCAATAATCACATCAATAAGAGTTTGTATGCAAAATCTATGCCTCTTGCAAGTTGACCTACTATGTTGACCACCATTCTATGAGGGGACGCCATGTTTGGCTCAATTACTCATGCAAATGGGGCTAGCCACATATGGAATTTCAAGAAAAATCTAGAGGGTTTAAAACCATGACTCTATTTTAGGTTTGAGAGAGTTAAACTTTACCCCTACTTGGCTATAAGGCTATGTAAAATATTGGGCCACTAGGAGGAGTAGTGGTTCCATTCTATACTATTATATTTTGTTCTAAAGTTCAGTAGAGGAACTAGGATTAGGAATTTAGAGAGAATAATAGAAATGGTTAAGGTGCTTATAGGCTACAGGTTTTAGGTAACTCCATAGAGAGTACATCCTCCTTTATACTTGCATATTTCCATGCTACAAAGCACTGAGTAGAGCATCCTCACCTTCTATCTCAACTTCTCCAATAGCATAAAAGTTGTCTTTATTTTGGATATGTGTAAGTGCATGTATTCATTCCTTCTCTATTTCTAACATTTCAATAATTTGGTTAATTTAAATAGAAAACCAACTATTAAAGAATCTAAGATCTAAAGGAAAATTAACCTTCATACTATGGGTTTCATTATTTTATCAAAATTTTCATCATGGATTGTTCCACTAAAATATAGACTATCGTTTATGTATCAATGGAGTCAATAAAAAACTTAAAAAAAAACACCTCAAAAACATAACCAACTCAAGTTTTCTTGACATTTCTTTCCATAAACCCAACAACAAAATAAAAATGCACAAAACGTGATTAGTATTATTAATTCTTTATTATAAACACTTAGACAAAATCATGTACACAAAGCTACTTTTAATATATTTTTATTAGACATAATCATATATCTATACATCAAACTAGGCTTAAGATAGATTGACTATCTTAACCAACTAATCTAGTTAGTTGAGAAAATATCTGAGCCACACCTAAAACTAGTAGCTAATTAATAATCTCTTAACTAAATAACTCACTCATATATTACAATAACCAATACATTCTATGATTAAGAATATCAAATATTAAGCACAAGAAAACAATAACCAATATATTCTA
>APFE031099460.1:7638-31653 GCA_000404065.3 Pinus taeda
AGTTTGGGTTATATTTCTTATTTGGTTATCTTACTTTGTCATATTATGTAGAGGCGGATTGGCCCATAGGCCAAAAGGTTTGAATTTGATGCTCCAATACTTTTTGTCATGAACCTCCTCAGCCTACCAGGAAAACCCACCACTAGGCTCCATAAGTTTAATTTTAACGAAATCAAACAACCTTACTTTTAAGGTGTTTGCTCCTTATTGCATGCTATAACATTTTTGGTTATAATATTTTTCCTGTCATTAAGATTAACAACCTTCAATTTCTTTGTCCGGCATGACTCCTAACATGTAACCCATAACATTTGTTAATTGATTTCCTGATCAACATTCAATAACTTAGTTCTAATGCAATTAACCTGTCCATGCATCAGAATCACAGTTAACTAGGATATGAATACCCAACCTTTATGTAGGGCATATAAACCCATTTCCTTATTAACGATACAGTTAAACATTACATCATAATTCAATCGCATGCATAAGAATTTATCATATAACAATAAGACCGACTATGTCCTTATTTTAAAATTATAATCATGTTAGACTCAACAACTATCTCAAATATTTATGAACATATAATAAACATGTTAGTGCAAGTAGTTCCATTCTTATTAATGGCCCCATGTGAAATCTATCAGCAATAAGATAGTTTCATAGCCACAATGATAGTAACCACCTAATAATCCTCTACCACTAATTTTACTTTTGAAAGTAATAGCATAACATACATAAGGATGATACCATTGGCATAGTACAGTTTACATGACCGACATAAATTATGTAATATGAATACAAATTCATTATCGAGAGAGCACATAAGTTAGAAGTAATACATAACCACTATTCCCTATAGATTGATATGTTGTACTCTTCTACTAATTTAACTTGAAACCACATTAAAACCATAAACACCATATGCATAAACTACAATTTCTTCCATACCAATATTTATCGCATCATTTACATAAATGAAAAAAATAATCAAAACGTAAGGGTAAGAGTCCAACATACGGCCATTCCATGCAAATGACACCAACTAAATCTCACTTGGAGGGAGTATCACCACCACCCAGCCATGAATCACCTCTGATTCCCCCTGAGCTGAAGATATTGCCAAGGATCAACTATCCTCAATTGATCGATGCACTCGGTATTTAATACTGTCTTTCATGATTTAGTTACCATTAGCAACGTCTCGCTTTATGCATTTTTCCATTTTCCCATGTCTTATCGAGAAAAGCTCATCTTTATCTCCCATGATGCTTTTCCACATAAAATCTTGCCTTTATCTCCCACAAAGCTTTTATGTCCGATGGATCTTTATCTCCCATCCATCCAATGGATATCCAATCCATTCAAGCTTATATAGAATCACATCTAGAAGCTTATCATGAAAGATTTATCTCTATCCCATTCCTCATGGGATTTGGCAAGCATCTCCTCTCTCTTGGTGCTCCACCCTCCAAGTGATTTATTTTATTAATTTATTTAATAATACATTTTCTTTTCATATTACATATCACGTAGCTTTTCTCAGCTTAGGTGTAGAATAGTTTAACCCACTGAGGAGGGTATCAAACCTAGCTTTCCTCAGCTTAGGTTTACAACATTTAACACACCAGGGAGGATATCACACCAAGATTTAACTTAGCTTAGGTTTCCAATAATGTAGTACACAAGGAAGGGGTGTTACATAAGGACTATAAGGTTCTGTAACTCTTAAATCTATCAAGACTGCAATGCATATGTTCATATTTCGAACTTTGTTCATTTGTAACTAGAATCTATGAAAACCGAGTTTTTCTTTTCTAATTTGGTTCTTTCCTTCGTTATTGTGAGTTTGAGTTAGAATGATGCCAGAGCTTCCAAAACCTATTGCCAGCAAGCCAACAGATCCTAAATACCACAGTTATCAATTGATCCTCTCGATCCTCTTGATTCTTGAAGCAGGGCTCGTGGTTTTACTATTGGTGTCGATACTACCTTGCGATGTTGTTTCACGATAATATTTCCTTGACACACCCAACGGGATTGTTCCACCTTCTACTCTTCTTCAAGCACTCAATATAGGCACCACTAGTCGGAGTTGTGTGGGACGCACTGAGGACATGCTTAGTATCTCCTCCTTTGAAAAAAACCATACACAGGGCCAAGATTTCTCTAGCTTTTCCTAACTCTAACTCACGATCATCTTTGGAGAAGTTCATAGATGTCATCAAATGGAGGACTCAATTGTGTGTGGGGGTTGAGAAAATGATCAAAGGTTCTTGCCAAAAAGTGGCTATAATTCCAAATAAGCTATTATGGACTCTAGCTAATATTTAAGTGGATGGTATTTGAAACCTCTATTAGCAATATACAAAGTGGATGGTTTGCTAGCCCTCTCGATTGGTAACAGTTGAGAAAAGTCTCATTGAACATGGGATGGGTAAGAGACAATGGAAAAAACAATGGGCAATTGCGATCTAAATACAGTGAGAGGCATAGCAGGTTGTTGTTATGGCTTGGGCCATGGAGCTATCCTACTCATGATAGAATTTGCATGGACCATATGTATAAGCATAAATACTTATATTCATATGTATATTTATACTTGATCATCACTATGTTTAGTATGGAACATAGTATGTTATATAAATATTTATGCATAGAAAAATAATTGCTTATTTAGAAATTGCATAGAATAATTAAATCCTTATATATAAGGACTTCTGTAAAGACAAATTTTCTACCTACAATTCTAGTTTATTTTAGAGGGTTGACATTCATGTAAATCTCCAAAATTGTCATGTTTGAGCATGTCGAGATTGTGGTATCAAAAGTAAAGGTAAGACACATATATATGCATGATAGCAAGTAGAAGTACCTAAAAAGAAACTTGGGGAAAATTGGTATTAAGAATGACGAAGAGAAATTAGAAAGTTTTCTTAAAAAATCTAACACAATTTCTACCATTGGATCAACATCTCAAAACCATGATATGAACCGGTTGATGAACGATGCAACTATATTGGAATTGGTACAATTGCAGTATAGATGAAAGGCTAAATAAAATCACCTAAACCTGGAAAAGAAGATTATATAATAAAGAAAACCAGGGTTGTATAATTGTTGTATTGTTGTGTAACGATGCATATACTGATGCATTGTCATGAATTTTATGTGCTACCATAGTGTGGCTCAGTGGTCATTCTGATAAAACTATTTTAAAAAGGATGATGCTTTATATCTATGCATAGTAATGAGTCATATGAATCTTCCATGAAATAACTTCGTGATAAGTTTGGTATTGATGAAATAAAGTAAAATTCATTGATCAAACAATCATAAAAATGTTGGTTACACCAATGACTAGTAAGGGGGGGTATGTTCTGTAGAAGAGAAGAGCGTGATTGAACTATATTGAAGTTATATATTGATAAAATACATGTTTGGGATGATATATTCCAATAGTAAATAGGAAAAGTATGCATGACTATGCTAGGAGTCATGCGACAAAGAAATTGAAGGTTATTAATCTTACTGACAGAACAAAAAAAAAATATCTTATGACCAAAAATGTTATAGCATGCAATAGGGAGCACATGCCTTAAAAGTAATGTTGTTCGATTTTGTTAAAATTAATAACAAGTAATATATATGTGTGGAAGATATCATTACTTGAGTGAGATAATTACATAGGTTTCCTTCATGAATACAAGAATAACAAACTCTCATAAAATTAGACTATGATTCTGGTCAGAGATTAAACTATGGTCACCATGCTATAAAAACAACTTATTAATGTTATAATTGCTATGAACGTATTATACCAAGGGAAAGGATGGCGAGAGCATGTTATAATATAAGGTTATATAACCTACGCAAATTGTCATTTCAATTAATCCTTTGATTAATGCATCCACATACAATGTGATTCATTCTTTGGTAGGAAGTAAGTATGGCTAAGGGGAAATTTAACTTAAACATATTTCCACGACATATGCATCTTTTGATGGATATGAATAATAGAAACTATAACTATCCTTGATTGCAAACCATAGTAATTGACGAAGTAACAAAAATGGTAGGGACCACTGGGACAACTAAATGATATGTAACAATCTATTTAAATAGATCGATATCATAATTTGTACCAAGAAATTTTGAGAGGAACTCTTATCAAATTGCATTGATAAGGTGTCTCGACAACATAAGGAAATGTTGCATGATTCAAACAGGAATTCATAAATAGATAACTCATATTTTGGTAAAGGGTGATTTAGTATTAAGGATCAGCTAACATGTAAATACCGTGAGATCATAAACACTTTACACTTACAAGGAGTGTAGGATTGAAAGTAGTAAAAACTTTCATGCATAACTGCACTAAATTATACATGGCCAACAGGTTGTTGGGACATAAAAAGGGAAAAAACACAACATACGAGGTGAATTAATGATCTGATGAATATTAAATTTCAAAAGATATGAGTTAATATCCTACTTTAGAACATTAAGCAGAAGATATGATTAAGATGAAAATATGGATGAATAAAATACTATGCGAAATCTCGAATTGATTTATACTTGACATAAATTTTTTTCTTAATTACATAGATGAACCATGATCATAAAAATTCCTTGAAAACCAACATGGTGGAAAAATATGTGGATAAATTTTATGTCATGTAGGTGATACCATGAGGATGGTATTATAGGTTGTACCACAGATGGACTATGTACAACAATACATATGGAATCGTATGACTACATATGCTACAAGGTTCAAATGTTTGTTGGTGTATAATATACCTTGTGTGCATGTATGCACAGAGTCATTGGATAGATGTTTGGCCAAGTAAACAAACCTAGAATTTATTGAGAAGAAGGAAAGTAAGTTTTGTATAAGTAACTATGGTTAATCATAGTTTAGCATACATACAATTACAATGAATATATCTTGTTATGTGAACTAATCTGTCCTGACCTCGCATGCATATTAATGTGGAAAATATGCTAACTGATGTATTGTATGTAGAGAGCCTGCAAGAAGCAGGTGTTCAACAAGAACACAAAGGCTTGAGAGAATGAAAGCAGAGAACATGCATTCTTCAAATAAAATAAATGATAAGCAATAGATGCTTTAATAATATTAAGTAACACATTATGATATTTATCATAGTTAAACTTTTTCATCTATAAATTCTCACAAATGGTTTGAAAAAAAAATGCTACAGGTAGCTATGAAAGGAGAGAACTCCTTCAGGCTGGTGTAGCAATGGAAGTAGAGGTGCTAGGAGAACTCCTTGAGACTGATGTAGCTATGGAAGTAGAGGCATTGGGAGCACTCCTTGTGACTCATATACATCATGAACATTGCATCAGATGGCAGAGCCATGAGAGCCGTTGATTTAGAAACCAACTACCTGTGAATGAGAACATGATGTAGTGATACATCGAGGACAATCTAAAATTTAAGGGGGGGAGGATGTAACACCCCTCCCTTTTGTACTAGATTATTGTAAACCTAAGCTAAGTTAAATCTAGTTCTGGTATCCTCCCTTGCGTGTTAAATTTTTGTAAACTTAAGTTGAGGAAAGCTAGGTTTGATACCCACCTTTGTGGGTTAAACTATTCTACACCTAAGCTGAAAAAAGCTAGGTGATATGTAATATGAAAAACAAACGTGTTATTAAATAATTAATAAAAAAATCACTAAGGGGTGGAGCACCAAGAAGGAGGAGATGCATTCCAAATCCCATGAGGAATGGGATAGAGATGAATATTTCATGATAAAACTTCTATATGTGATTCTAGATAAGCTTGGATGGATTGGATATCCATAAGATGGATGGGAGATAAATATCCATCGGACATAAAATATTTGCGGTAGATAAAGGCAAGCTTTTATGTGGAAAAGTGTCGTGGGATATTCAGACAAGCTTTTCCGGATAAGACCTAGGCAAATGGAAAAATCCATAAAGTAGGACACTGCTAATGGTAACTAAATCATGAAAGAGAGTATTAAATAACATGTTCATTGATCAATTGAGGTTAGTTGATCCTTGGTAAGATCTTCGGATCGGGGGAATTAGAGGTGATTCATGGCTGTGTGGTGGTGCTTCTCCCTCCAAGTGAGGTTTTAGTTCATGTCCGATGCATGGAATGTTTAGTATGATGATTCTTACTCTCTCTCTCTCTCTGTGTTATACCGGCGCGTTGTTATGTGAATATTTTCTTAAGCTTCTTTGCTACCGGAATGTTGCGTATATTATTTATGCTTATGTGTTAATAGATTTAATGGTATTTTCCTCTATTCTGATGAGATTCATTAGCATGGTATGAGTTGTATATTAATCCTTACTTAGTATGAAGTTAAATAATTTAGCTGAGATACATTGATGGTTGAGTTCTTATCTCTATATTTATTTCCTATAGTTGGAATGGTTAAATCATTTAGTTGAAGAGTATAAAAGTTGTGTTGTCGGTGTATATGGAAATAATTGTATGCATGTAACTTTTTAGTAACGAAATAGTCGTTGAATCTAAACTTGGACATTATTAAAGGTGCTCAAGGAAAATAGAGTGTCTCTAAATTATGGGATATTATTTATAGGTTAAGACTTTGGTGCATGCAAGCAATTATGGAGTAATATTGTTAGTTTTATAATGATGTAGTATTGGTTATGCCCCACATGAGCTATAACAATAATCTTATTCATAAACATATTAGATGCAATAGACCCAAAGAAATATCTTATCACGTGTTGTGAAATAATTTAATGGGTCTATGTCTTTTCCCTTCCAAATGTAAAGGGTTAATTTGAATTATAAACTCTTACAACTTTTTCAAATATTCTCCCTCATATTGGTTGGGAAACACTGTAGGTATTGTCGCATGTGTGTGATAGACAAGAAAGAAGTAGCTTTGCATGCCCATGCTAACATAAGTAGATGTAAGAAAAGGTTTTTTCATTGTTGCATGAAGACATTAAAGTTATTGTAAGGGTTGCATGTCGAGAGAGCATGTATTTTACATCGAGGGTATATGACTCTCTACCTTGATGTTTCATTATAGTTATGATTCTTGGTTCACTAAATTTGTGACGGCTGTGAACTCTTAACTGCAACTAAGACAAAAAATTTAAATTTATGGGTTCTAAAGGTTGTTTTTCTTGGTTGGGTTAAAGAGGTTCATTATAGGTAAGCTTTTCAAATTTCTTTAAATGTTAAATTTTTCCTTCTAAACATAGATGAAACAAAAAATACTATCAAAAACATTATATATAAAGTAAATTATGGAAAAATAGTGTAATTTACCTATGCGTATGTGTATGCAATTTTATGAAATACTTTGATATGGATAAAGAAATAATTCTTTCAGGGTAGGTACAAATTATACAATAAGATAGCTTGTAATAGTTGTTACAATAGAAAATATAAATCATCAGAAAAGAAATTAAACAAAGTCTTTTGGTAGAAATCACATGAGATAATTTTTTACCCGACGCATTTCAAACCAACAAGTGTGGTTCATCATTAGGACCAGATGAAGAGGGAAACCATGGCAAAAGCTTAAATAGAGAGCAATCTAGAGACATAATTTCAAGTAACGGCTATATTTGAACAATAATGTTTAAATTATAATATTAATTTATTAATATATTAAAAACAAACATTATTAAGTAACGGTTATATTAAATGGCTAGTTTTTGAAAAATATTTTAAATAGTGATATTATTCATTAATTATTAATTTATTAAATTATTTATAGGTAACGGCTATATTAAACGGAAAAATAATATTATAACTTAATCAAATGTCAATTGAAATGAGGAGATTCATAAAATGAGTGAATGCCAAAAAAAACTTATGCATACTTGAAATAATCTTAAAAAAACATACAAATTAATTGGCATTGTAACTTTTCATCCTAAAATAATTTGAATATATTTACATTCACAAAGTTTATTGCTAGGGAAAAACTTAAAGATTAAATGGTAACATATGTTTTCCAGCTTAAGAGATTAAGGAAAATTTCTCCTTTCTAACTAAATGTATAATAGGTTATTTTACAAGGCAATTCAAATAAGTGTTAAACATATTGTTAAGAGAAAATTCCCTTTACCTTCCTATGTTAGTTTTTAAATTATGTACATATGTTATTTAGAATTGGACACACCTTACCAATGGTTTGAAAGGGATGATTATCTTATTCGGAAATACACCTTTCCACTACTATTCTTAGTGTATGTGTAAGGTGTGTGTTACATTTTGTAGTCATCCCATTATGGTTAATCCTAATAGGTGTCGATTAACAAATGTCATGGTAAATTGTTAATACACCTTTCCACTACTATTCTTAGTGTATGTGTAAGGTGTGTGTTACATTTTGTAGTCATCCCATTATGGTTAATCCTAATAGGTGTCGATTAACAAATGTCATGGTAAATTGTTAATGGAGCTTTGTAGAATATTAATTTAAACAAGGTTTAATCATGCTATTAGATATGTAGTGAAGTTAGTGGTGTGAATTCAATCCTTTGATATTGTGGCATCTTTAAATTTAAACAGTCCCATCAATTTTTTTAATTAGTAAAATGATTAAATTGCTGAATTCCAATAGGAGGGGAAGTTAGTGGTGTGAATTCAAGCCATTGATATTGTGGCATCTTTAAATTTAAATTGTCCCAGCAATTTTTTTAATAAGTAAAATGAGTAAATTGTCCAATTCCAATAAGAAAGACTTAACAATTCTTTTAATTAGTAAAATAATTAAAGTGCCCAATTAAGTAACTAGTCATTAAAAACTCCTTTATGCACAAATTTCATTAGGTATCCATGTCCAAATGAAACAATATTCCAGGCCAGTGATGCGCACTCGCAATTGTGTGTAACAAGATTCCAGTCAAGTGATGTGCACTCCCAATTGTATGTTACATTGACTAGTGCTATTCCAATATAATAATAAAAGTGGGTACTACTATGAGATAATTGTTGGAAAACAATTTGTCCAACTTGTGTGTTCCAAAATATGTGTTTTGAGGGTTCCAATATAATTCGGTTGGATAATTTCATATATGCTAATAGAGATAGTGTACATTCAAGCTTTAGGGAAGGTAATAAAAGTCTTTAGAAATTAATATACATTTCAGATTTTATCTTTTTCCTCAAATCATTTTTGCTTGTGGTGAATTGCCGTGCATAATTTACTAACAGACTAGCGCGGAACTCCTCTAGTGTTGAACAGACAAGCGCAACAATTATAATACCAAAAACTTTGAAAACAAATGCCGTCAACAAACAATTCCTTTACGTGCGAAAGAAATAGCTGCAACGTTCAACAGAAAAAATACAGAAAAATTAACCAAACTGCAACAAATATAATACCAAAAACTTGAAAACAAATGCGTTCAACAAACAATTCCTTTACCTGCGAAACAAATAGCTGCAACGTTCAACAAAAAAAAATACAAAAACTCACAGCCAAAACTTTCTTTCGGGCTCACTACCCAGTATTATTAAAATAATTTTAGGCCGATTTTATTTTGGCCAAACTAATTTTTTCCGCCAAAAAACCTAGTGGCCAGATTTTGACGCCACCGCCAAAAAAAATCCATTTCACGATAGTCAAGGTTGTGGATAACTTTAACGGCCAAATGAAAAATTTAGAATATTTCGGCCGAAAAAATTAATAGTTTAGCCGAAAATATGCCAAATAACTTTAACGGCCAAATGAAAAATTTAGAATATTTCGGCCGAACAAATTAATAGTTTAGCCGAAAATGTGCAATTACAAATATTGCGTGACGAATCCTCACAAAAGTGTAACCCAAGTGCACATTTCCACCGTTGTACTTGATTCATTATCATGAATGTGTGCAATTACTTACATCACTTTTGTTAATAGACAATTGTGCAGCACAATTGTGTATTCTCACTTCATATTACTGCCTAAAGATCGTTTTGATTTTTCCTCCTAAAAACGGAGAGCTGATGAAACATCATCTCTGGCTAAAATTTCTCTCTTTTATTGTAAAACGTATGATTATATAAGTATCATTACGATTTCTGGCAGGCATGTGTCCATATATTTAGAACCGAGCCGCTATTGTCGATTCATCGCATAAAATCGCATAACAAAGTGTAGTGCTATGGCTGAGATTTCTGAAATTCAGCAATGAATTTTCCATCACTCGACGCACTGCCTGGCACCACGGAAACGTTTGGCACGGTGAGTTCATACTTTCTCTCGACACGCCCTCCTGGGTGTAATTTCAGTCTGTGTCTCTCTGATCATGGCACCTACCTCTGTCATCTGGTCTTTCCTTTGCTTTTAGTCGTTTTTTTGGGTGGTTAGCTCCCAGCCTGTCATGGCATCTATCTGTATCTTCGTGATCTATATATTTCAATTGCATTCCGCTGGAAGCAGGCACCTGCATATTATGAACGCGTTGGAAAGCTAATTGAGGAGATCAAGCATTTACTTTGGAACGAAGGAGGTATCGGAGTGGGATCAAGAGATTCCTGCAAACAAGATATTTTCTAATATTGTTAGCCTTACGCAGTATAAGTGACAGAGCTTACTATACTGGGGCAGGCTAAGTTCAATGGTGAAAGTGAAAACGTTTATTAATAAATATTGATCCTCTTTATTGGATGGAGGAAAACTTATCTACCGATAATGGGATGGTTATTATCAAAATTGAGCTTGGGTTAAGTTAAATTATGTTTCTAAAGTGTTTTTTAGAAAGCTGAATTCTCAAAATTACTTTCATCCTTAACCCCTTCAATAAAATGTAAACTTGTAAGTTATCAATAACTAAACCTCATTATTCTCTTTCAGGTATTTGTGTGGCCATAGATTAAAGAGTTCGACAAATTAGAGGATAAGAAAGTTCGTTCGAAGTGTTTATAGTCGTGCTTCGTCTGACGTCTGCCAAATTGCTTGTGGAAAATGTGCGCCGGTAACTTACAAATAGATGTATGCCCGCAGCCCGATTAGAATTATCACTGGAGGACCGATTTATCATTATAATGTCGTCCCTTTTATGATATAAAGTTATATTTCATATTTGCATATTTGTTTTAAGCTTCTATGGATTTATAATTCATACGAGTTGATCTTCATGAAATTGGTCTATAAGAATTCTGTGCTATTTTGTTGGCTTATGTTCACTAATTTCTCATGTTATGTATTTTTTAATATATACGAGATCGGGCATATAAAGAATTGTGTTTATTACTTAAATGAATATGTTTAATAAATTAAATGTTTAGTGAATATAGGTATTAATGTATAATAAGTATCACAACATTTATATCAAAAATAAAAAATAAAAAAATTATAAAATTTTATTTATTATAATTTTAATTAATATAATAATATGAATAATCATATATATAATATATATAATACATAATCACATTTTCCAATTATTAAAATTCTTAATTTATGAATATAATAAAATTTTAAAGCTTAATTCTAAAATAGACATAGCTATCACCTATCTAGATAATTGAATGTAAATTGTTCAGAATTAATTGATATGGTGTGAAGAAGATGGAGAAAGGTTGCAGTAACTCCCAATACTTCGAGGAAATGAGGGTGGCCAGAGCCATGGGGAATAGGGAGCTAGGGTTTCGAGTAGGGGTTGAGCCGGAGCAGTTGGAGGCACCAATGGATGGAGTAAAAGAGGGTGTGAACGCGTGGGCTTAGGGGAGATAGGTTTTGTTGTCATAGCTCAGGCCTTTTCCCATGCGAATGTTTGTGTTACCACTTTGGGCTAAACCGACTCATAAATCTGGAACAGTCTTCGCACGGCGGCACGATCGGATCCCGTCACAGGGAAAGAGATCCAGCTGAGGGATAAAAAAACTCTAGGCAGCAATAAAAATTTTAAGCAGTTTAAATTTGTTTAAACTATTTTTATGATGGATGTAATAAGTAAGATGTATTATGTTGATGAAAATCAAATTTTTATTATTTGTTAAAATATTTGATTTATTAATTTAAAAAATATATAAAATTGATTATTCTATTTTTTGTGTTAAAAAAATGTAAATATTTATAACTTGATGGTATAATATATTTTTGAAATCGATAGTATCTCAATATTATGAGATTAAGATTCAATTAAAATATATCTAAAATATTGTAAATGAAATTGTTTAAGCATTATTTTAGTGTTAAATGAAGAAGTCATTCTGTACAAGTGATTGGCTTATAATATGGTTACATATTATATAAAATATTAAAATGTATATAAAGTAATTTAGTTATAGGTGTAAAATTTTAAGATAGGAGAGACATTGAAGTAGAAAACGTGAAGCATTGATTTTTTTAAAGTTTATCTCACAAAGATAAATAAAAAAACACAAAAATTATAAATGCAGAGTTTTTAGATTGCAAAGTTAGGATATATTATTTTGGTTTATTAGTTATTAGTATATTTATATAAATTAAATGAATTTTTATGCAATATAAAAAAAACTTATGTATATGAGAGTTATGTTATTATCACACTTAATCTAATTGATTTTTACCACATTTAATTCTGACTAAATCATATAAATTTTTATATTTTTTTAGTGCTCATCAACCCAAAATGTTGAGATGGTCAAATATTTAATAACATATACATAATATAATTTTGCTTTCTGTTTGCAGGTTAATTATGTTTTTTCTGGAAAAAAATGTTAAATAATTCATTAAAACATTTACCTTAGGATTCATTTCATATGGTTGAGATTAAAAATATCATAAATTTTAATTAAATTCTAATATTATTTTAAAGTCTTATTATTATAAAAAGAATTTTGTAGGAGTTAAATACAATACATTTTTTCTTTTAAAATTAAAAGCGGTAAATAAGTAAGATCTAAGATATTCACCTTAATACTTTTAATTTTTTGTTGGTGGCGGGGAATTAAACGAGATACAACTTTAGCTATTATTCTATAAAAAAGATATATACATTTAAATAAAACAAGTAACAATATTTTTAACCATGGATATTCATCCCATTTTACTATAGAGATTGTTAATCTATAAAGAGACTTTGTTACAATATAGTAGGTTGATATCATAGCTTAAAGATAAATCTAGAGTTAAAATAAACCTATGTTGGTTTGGTTAGTTATATATATCACCACTCAACTCCAACTAAAGTATGAAATGCATATATATCCATCATATTTAGTGACGTATCACCAAAAATTTCTAACCAAAGGAAATATGTGCATGTGCGTGCACATGTGAACAATTTGATATTAAAATATTTATTTAATGCGGATATTGATTTATTTTATTTTTTTTCAAAGTGAAATATGTTTTTTTTGAATTTTTTGAATTTTTTTTACTTTCAATTACTATATCTCTCTATATAAAGTTGATATAAAATTATTTTTCTTAATGGTCACATTAAAATATTTTATTTATTGCTGATATTGTTGGTATTTTCAAAATCTATGCAAGCATTTAATCACAAGAATAATGACACAAAATTCAATAATACACAAATTTTTTTTACATGGTAAGACTTTGACAATTTGTCAAGGAAACACCAATGGGCAAGGCAAGTTTATTTTTTAATTATAATAAGAAAATTAAAATCAAGCTTCTACTCTTATCTCTCAAAATTCATAAATGAAATAGCTATTGTTACAATAATTTTGGTAACTTCCATTTGGTTTTGATATCCAACACCATTATGGTAGCTCTAATAAAAAGTTTACTTAGGTGAATATGATCTTTATGTTTTCTTTAAATTAATTATTTGTCACATTTAACAATCCACACTTAGAAAACAATTTCATGATACCTTAACCTTTCCAAATTCCTTTCATCGCCTCTTCTGTAAGCCAATAGAAGGTAGATCCTTCCATAACATCCCATATCAACATTGGTTTTGTAAATATAACAACAAAATTTTCTTAAATATAGAAGTTTTCAAGATATACTCCACCTCCATCAATAACATACTTAAAAATTTGAATTTTATATTAATATGTTGAGTCTTTCTATGATGAAATAGATTTATAGCCAAAAGTATAACACTTTGACTATCACAAAATACAATTACACTGCTCTACTTTATTCCAAGTTCACCTAGAAGACACTTCAACCAAATTATCTCTTTGCAAGCATGTGAGACACCAACGTACTTTCCATCTATGTTGGATAAAGTAACTTTGTCTTGACTTTTTGACACCCAACTAATGGATCCCATGTAAGAGTAAATGCATATCCTTAAGCATACCTTCTCTCGTCCAAATTACTTACAAAATTAGAATCAACATAGTCCAAGACATAATAATTACTACCATTAAAGATTATTCAATAATCAATAATTCCTCTAAGGTACCAAAGCACCCATTTCATTGTAGCTTAATGTTATTTTCTCAATTTTTCCATGTACTTGTTAACGACACCCACCACATGTGAAATATATAGTTTGGTACAAACCATTGCATGAATTGGATTTCATAATGCATTAAGGTAAGGTACATGAGATATATAATCGTTTCTTATTCATTAATACGACATAAATATGAATAAATATTAAAATGAAAAGCATAACGGATATTAGCCAATTCCACATAATTCATCCCAAACTTGACAAGAATTTCACAATGTAATTTTGTTGTGAAAAACAAGCTTGCCATTTTTTCGATCTTTGTGTATTTCAATGTCAACGTTTTGTTTACCTTATTCTAGCTCATTCATATCAAATATCCTAACCATTCGAGCCTTCAATCTGTTGCTCACATTTGTGCTTTTGGCTGTTATAAGCATATAATTAACATATAACACTAATATTTTAAATGGCATTTAAGCTTTCGAATTACACAGAATAGTCATACTCACCTCTAGTATAGTTATAGATTATCATGAAGGCATCAAACTTCTTGTACCATTACTTGGGTCACTTCTGCAAGTCATACCGTGATTTCTTGAACTTGCAAACTAATATTTTGTTGCAATGTTGAAAAAAACCTTATGGATATTCCATATAAATCTCCTCATCCAAATATCCATGAAAACGTGCCATTTTTACATCTCATTTTTCTAACTCCAAATCAAGAAAATCAACTAATGAGAACAAATACAAGCTTAACAATTGGTGAAAAGATTTCATGGAAGTATATACCTTCCTATGAGAGTATCCTTTTGTGACCAATCTATATTTATAACTTTTGACATCAACATGGACACGCCTCTTCAATTTTTAGACCCATTGACATCCAACAACCTTTTTATCTTTAGGAAGTTCTACCAAATCCAAAGTTTTGTTTCTCTCCAAGGAATCCATTTCTTCTTTCATCGCAGCCTTCCATTTGGAATTATTTATATAATCTAATGCTTCCTAATAACAACAAGGTTTCCCATTAATACTAACCAATGAAATAGGTGAAGTGAAATCAACACCACTTTTAGCATAATTTTTGTCCCTTGTAGATATTCTTGCTATTAGTTATGGAATTTCAAATTTCTTCTGAATCTCTTCAGCATCTATGACTTCTTTATCATAAAAATATTTTTCTCAATTTAATGTATCTGTAGATGGTTTTATATCAAATAAATTTGTTGATTTGGTGTTTTCTCCTCTAATTGTTTCAAAACATTTTCTGCATGATCTCATTTAATAAGAGAGAATTCATCAAATATCACATCACTATTGATGATGTTTTGTCAAAAGTGTGATCTGGAATTATGCACGAATGCAATAGAATATAGATATAAACACAAACATAGACATGTGGTAGGAATAAAAATTCATTTCACTAATATCAAAGAATTGAAATATCCTTACATACAGAATGGAAATAAACTATCTCGAGCGATGGTAGCTTATCTATGAGAAGCGATGTGGCGGCTACATTCCTCTAAACTATGATAGAATGAGGCTCGAAGGCCTATTTATGATTGAGAAACATTGGAAAAATATAAACATCCAAAAATCTAACCCTAGGAGATGAAGTGCCAACACTATGGGCCCCATTTGGGTAAATTGGTATATCAATTTCCCGATGTCATAACTTTGGCATATATGATCTTCGTTTGACATGCACAATAGCTCATTATAAATATCTATTCAAGGACTAAAAATTTTGGTTGAACCAATATTCTTGGGCTCATGTTTTCTCATTTTCTAAAAAATGTCGTTTAGGGGCTCAAAACAACTCTGAAATTCGACGACCCAAAAAATTGCCAAAAATAGTAAACTATGCTATAAGTAAGGAAACTGAAAAACTAAAAGAAACAGTGGTGGGGGTCCAAGTGGAATAGGAAGGTGGCCACCAATATCCACCTGGATCAAAATAGGGTCCCACAATCTATATCCCTTAGAAACATTATTGTAATCAACAAAGATATATATCTTTGATCTCTGGTCTAATTTAGAACATTCATTCAAGGGGGTAAGTACATAAGCTTCACAAAAAAATATTTTTAAATTTGAATAATCATAGGGATGGTTTGTTTGTTTGCAACTAATGGTGACCAATTTACAATACAACAAGAAATATTAAGTTCTTCTACTCACAATTCTTATTGCAAATTATCATTGATGACCATTTTCCTCGCTATTTCTAGAAGAGTCCTATTCATGGACTTTGCTATACCATTCTTCTAAGAGTATATAGAATAGCTTTGTGTCTTATGATCCTAGCTTCTTTGCAATAATTTTCAAATTCTAAAGAAGTGAATTCACACATGTTACCCATTATTAAACATTTATTTGTTTTCTTGGTTTTCTTTTTCTACCATGACTATTTAAATGTATAAAACACATCATATTTAATTTCCAAGAGAAATTGTCTATAAACATTAGAAAATAGGATGATCCTCTGAAAGGAACTATAGGGGATGACCCCCAAACATTAAAGTGAATATAACAATGAATTTCTTTACTAACATAACTACCTGATTTAAATTTCTATCTATGCTATTTTCAAAACTTATAACGTTTGAAAAAATTCAAATTCAGAGATTTCAAATTTCGAAGTAGCTTTTGGTTTATCAATGCTTTTAGTCCATTATTTCTTATGTCACCTAGTCATTTATGCAATGAATGAGTGGATTCAATTGTATCCTCATATGCCACCATTGACTCCAGTACATCCTTCCAACTTCTTAATAGCCTTCATTTCCACTCAATCACTCTTGGACACTTTCAATGCTCCACTTTGACTTGTCCACATATAACCACTAAAATCCAAATCTCCCAAAGAAAATATACTTTTATTTAATTTAAGCACATGTCTCACATTTGTTAATTTTATTATGGTACCATCAAACATGTTGATTTTGACATTCCCAATTGTGATAGTATTATAGGAAATATTATTACCCATAAGGAAAAAATTTACCATCAATTCCTTCATATGCTAAAAACTAACTTTTATGTGGAGACATATGATGAGAGGAATCATAACATGATAACTAATCCTCATAATATTTATGAATGTTACAAATAGACAATACTTTGAGAATAATACCTTAACTCAATTCAATTGGATGTTATTTCCCTTTTGAACCATCCTTGGATTCCTATCTCTTCTACCAATCATGATTGAGATGTATTAATTTGTTGCAAAACCAACATATCATTTTAGTCTTCTTTCCTTTTGACTTTGACTTGGATGTACCTCTTGATTTATTTTTTTTCTCTCTAGGGTGATTTTTAACCACCATTGATTCTGGCATGGAGGTTTGAATGTTTACTTTTCTTGTAATCTCTTTACAAAATTCATGTGTCTGAGTTATTCTTAAGTTGATGGAGGTTACAGAATGGTCCCACTATTTAGGAAATAAACACAATAGTGTATCTTCCTTATCTACATTATTGAATTTCACATATATACTAATTAATTGGAAAATAAGAATATTAAACACAGTTAGGTGACCTGCAATTTTTATATACTCCTTCATCTTCAAAATATACATCTTCCACTTAAAGTAGATTGAATTTTTCAAGGATTGTTTCATGTAAAAACCTTATGGCTTGGTCCACAAACCTACTGTTGTCACTTCACCAATGATGTTAAAAAAATTTTCATAAGAAAGACAAAATCATATTGTACTAAGGGTGGTCTTCCCGGTATTTATTGGTTATCATTACATGATTATTTCTCATACCACTTAATTCCATATGAAATCTTTGTTTTACTAGTAGATCGCTCATATCTAGTTTCCACCGTTCAAAATTATTTTTCAATTTGGCATTCTCCGTTATCGTGTACATATACCTTTTAATAAAAAATATTAATATGTCAATTAAGAAAAATAAACACTTCCAAAATTTATCAAAATTTATTTTTTCACAAAACAATTGTTAAGTAACCTCCATTTTAAAAAAGTATCTTTCTTTAATGCTAGTTCCATTCCTGATTTCATAAATATCACTTTTTTTTTTTTTAACTTCTTTCTTAAAACCCAAAAAAACCTATGTTAAATTAGTTTCCTTACAACTTCGATTCTTTACATAATATTTTAAGTGGTGAAACCTTACAAATTTGTCAACGAAACATCTATAGGCGAGGGAAGGTTTTTCTTATTATCTAAATAAAATTAGAATAAGGATTCTGTCTCTTCTATATCTTGAGCACCATAAATGAAGTAGCCATTGCTACAATAATATTGGTAACTATAATTTGGTTTGAGAAACCATTAAAACAAAATTACTTAAGTGATTTTCAAAATTTTATTTAAATTAAATTGTTGTCACATATAACATATAAATATCACATGTAAATTCTATGTTAAATATATAAATATATAGAGTTACACATTGCTATAGAAAATGAGAATGTTTTACATTGAACTTCCTTATATATGTATATATATATAGATATGGAGAGACTCAATATTGCAATATTTATTTAAAGTGGATATTGAAATATTTCATTTATAAATATAATGAATTTTATTTATATTCTTAATTTAAAAGAATTGCACATTGAGAGAAGTAGAAATTTTTAGTAGATTTTTTTACTTTCAATTTATATATATATATGAACTTGGTATTGAAATATCTATTTACGGTGGAGATTAAAATACTGCAAATTTTTTATGTTGATTTACTTTATCTCTTTCTCTTTCTCTAGAGATAAATTTGGGATAAAAATGTCCATCTTACACAAAATCTATAACTGTCGATATATCATTATTCATAGGGATCCCCTCTTGGAACATGATATCGCTTAAGGAATTAGACATCTCTCTCATATCGGAAAGTAAAAATCATCTATGAACTGAATAATAATTTTTTTACTCTCAATTACTTGATCTCTTTCTATATAAATAAAATTGATATAAAATTATTTTACTTAAGATATGGGATTATAATATACTAGTTTTGATCACCTTTAATAGTAATGTATGCTTATACATGATGAAAAGCTAGAGAAACTATAAATATAATATTATTTTTATTATTGAATAATAAAATAAAACACCCATTATACATGGACAAATACAAGAGCCATATAAGCTATGATTCCACATGAGGATGATATCTAGAGAGGATACACCAAAATTATAATATTGTATTAATCATATTTAAATTAATTGATAAAAAATGTTATAAAAGCATCATGGGAAAGGGTCATTCTAAGAATTCATATAATAACCATATTTTTAATAGGGGGCGGGGTGGGGAGTACTTTCTAATTCGGGGAGGGTGGGGAGTAATTTCTATTCATTGTTTTTTCTTACTTGTTGCAAAGAATAAAAGGGTTCTATTGTATAAGATCCATTACTAGCTGGTTATATGAAAAGAAGGGATATTTTTATGTAATGTAAAGATGTTTGGGCGCATAGATGGAATTTGTTTTCATTAAAATTTATATAAAAGAATATATAGAGCTTATATAATTGATATTTCATTAAAAACATATATTATTACCTTGGTAAGAAATGGAATAGCTCAAGGGACTACATGGTAGAAAAATATATTTCTTTCTTTGGGTTTTGTAAGATAAAGGGGAAAGGGAGTTTGTAACTTGAGATTGTTATGTGCATGATTGAAAACACTATAAAACATGAAAAATATACTATATATGTGATATTAGAGTGAGCCTAAGCACTTTCCCTTGTACATTCATAGTATTAGCTTGTGAGTGACCTATTTCTAAGAGATTTGGAGCAACAATGTCAAACATTTGGTATAATATTTGATGGCTATAACTAGTAAATATGGTTATTCATAAAGATAAGTGTTCATTAAGTATTTTATTCAAATTATATTTACCTTGTTATTTCTGAGTAATTGATGTCTTGTGTGTGATACCTATAACTAGTCAATATGGTTATTCATAAAGAGAAGTGTTCATTATGTATTTTATTCATGCTATGTTAACCTTGTTATTTCTCATCAATTAACGTCTTGTGTTTGTGTGTGCTCACTCGTGCATGTGTGTTATTTCTACTCTATGCTTATTTTTTACAAAATTTGGAAATTAGTTCAAGAACATGAGTTCTTGAGGTACTTTGTTGTTTAGGTACATTATTATTTGGTTTCAAAGTAGATAATTTGTAGTAAGATACCTTAGCTTTGAGATGTGTATCTTACATTATGGTGCTAGAGAAAAGGTTCTTGCATTGAACCTATATAGAAAAATAATAGTGTTAATTTGTCGATTTATAGTTGCAAAGTTTAAATATATGTTAAAATCGGGTGAAAATAATTAAATCCTAAAAAGTACTCAAATTTGTTGATGGAATTGTATCAATTATGGCCATGGAGCATTGAATGGGAGAGTAGTAGGTTGGAATTCACAATAAAAAAATTAGCTTGGAGATTTCATGGCATCCATCAACAAATTTTATTTGAAAAATTATATATAATCATTACCAATATAGATTAGTTTTATTACAAATAGATGATTCGGGTCATTGTAAAGCTGGTTAAAAGTTTCTCTATTTTATTGAGTTCATCGAATAAGTTTTTGATAGACCTTTGAAACAAAAATGAAGATTTTTTTGAACACCACTAAAAATAATATAATACATTTTGAATACTATTGGAAAGAATTCAATGCATTTTGAGGATCCCTAAAAACCACGTTTGTCCCAGTTTTCCAAAGAAAAGAGTTTTTTTAAGACTTATGAAAGGAGGCTTTGGTGAGTTTTTCAAGATTTGTTCAAAAAGTTTTCGGGAATCCCTTGAAAGAAATTTTAAGAGAATTTTCCAAAATATACTGAAATAATTTTTCAGAGAATTTTGCCAAAACCATAGGAAACGTTTTGAGGAATCCATCAAAAGTGGAATTTTGGAGAGTTTCTGGATATTACTAAAAGAGATTTGGGGAATCCACCAAAATATTCTTTGAGATAATTTTCCAAAATTCACTGAAAAACTTTCAAGGAATATCCTAATAGATTTGTCAAAGGATTTTAAGAGTTTGTTGAGAAAGAGGTTTTCCAAGTTCACAAAAAATATGATCCATTTTGTAGGTTGCCAACATGTTTTTTTAGGTCTAAAATGGAAAATAGTTTTTCACCAAAAAAAAGGATTTCAAAACATTTTATTTGATATTGTTGAAGTGGATTTTATAGGTTCTAATGGAAGAAATTGAAAAACCTTCAATGCAAGAAATTGGATGACAACTAATAATAGGTTTCTTGACCTTGTTAAGAGAAACGATGAAATGGATGAACTAGGGGCTAACAAATGGAAATCGGTGCATTATCATCATCCATGCATTATGGCATGTTATCTAATTACCATTTTAAGAAGACAAAAGTGTTAAGAAAAAAGGATCCAAAACCATGTTTTGACCATAATAGGGTAGATTAACACCAAATTAGGTGAAATTATCTAGCTAAGTCTACGATTCCAAGAGACATGAAAGTTCTAGTAAGGGTCAATGACCAATCCTAATTAATTTTTTTTTAACCACATGGTGAATCGGTAACTGCCAGGCCTAATCTAGGAGAGACCCAAGATCAAACCTCATAGCTACCACTATAACACCAAGAGCATAACCAACCACCTGCAAGTCAGGTATACTAAGTTCCTATGATTTTAGCAAGAGCAAACTCACGGGAAAGGGGAATCCGCCCCTCTAGCCGCCACCACAGCAGGTCATTGTACTCAATTAGGTTTGAACTTTGGTCTCCCTGGGCTTCGCCCATGTGACCTACCGTCAAACCACACATCACTGTACGCAATCCTAATTAATTTTTAAGAAAACAAATTATTGTTTTTGAAGGACATGGTCCTAGTGTTTGATAGAGGCCCTTTTATTGATGAAATTTTTATAGTATGTCTGAAAAGTATACATGAAGTTATATAATTAATATTTTGGTCAAATTTTAAGGGGTTTGGAATGAAGAAAAAAAAGCCAAAATCAAATATTTAAGGGTATTTTTGGAGTTTTTTTATACTTTTGGGGAGGAGAAGTGACCGAGATCACAAAATTTGTAGTATTTATTTACTCTACATTTTACCTACTCATTAATATATATGACCTTTTTTATTGATTTTTTGATCCAGTGGATGTTGGTGGCCACCCATCTATCCCATTTGGACCCCCACAACTGTCTCTTTCAGTTTTTCAGTTTCCGTAATTGTAGCACAATTTACTATTTTTAGCAGTTTTTCGGGTCATGAACTTCGGGAGCCGTTTTGAGGCCCTAAACGACGTTTTTTTGGGAACTCTGGGGGCAACATGGGTTCATGGACCGATGTTTCCCTTCCCAAAGTGGTATTTCTCGGATAGATCTTTCTAACGAGCTATCATGCGCGTCAAATGGAGATCGTATGCCAAAGTTACGACCCCGGGAAATTGATGTACCAACTTACCCAAAACGGAGCCCACAATTTGGCATTTCATCTTCTAGGGGTAGGTTTTGGAATGTGAAGGGTTTCCCATTGTTTCTCAACAATAAATAGGCCTTCAAGCCTCATTGTAACACAGTTCAGAACAGTTCAGAGGCATGTAGCCACACATCTCTTCTCAGAGATAAGCTACCTTCGCCCTAGCTGGTTTATTTCCATTTCTGGTTGTAAGCATATTTCAGTATTTTCCATTAATGAAATGAAGCATTATTTCCGCTACATATTTGTTTATATGGTTATCTCTGTGTATTATTGCGTTCCTGTTTAAATCTGGATCAGTGGTATCAGAGCGGTCTGTTTTTTTCTCGGTTTTTCTTTGCATGTCCCCAACGAGGTCGGGATATAAGGAGTTAGGGCTTGAGTTGGTCGAACCTTTGCAAGACCAGCCTCGCAAATCCCGACGGCCTCCCATGGCGGATGAGAAGAAAAACGAGGGAGCATGAGATCCTATCAAAATCTTGCTCGAAGAAGCCCTCGAGCAGCAAACGAACGCGATGATGGATAGCTTTGCGCAGATCCTTCAGCGGCAACCTAGAGGTGATGCATCGACTTCCAGCAGCGACTCTGGAAACGCCACGCCCTTTAGGGTACAAGTTAATTTTGAAATCCCCATCTTCGAGGGTAAAATAGACGCAGATGCCGTAGATAAATGGTTAAATCTGCTAGATGGGTTATTTTTCTGTTCATGAATTTTCAAGTCGGGAAAAGATTGTTTTCGCTCTTCTCAAAGCAGCCCCACACGTCAAGGACTGGTGGGAAACCTACTGCGAGCAGAAGGATGAAAGTACAGGCTCACTATTTTCAGCCGCACCCACTTGGAATGACTTTCGGAATGCCATCAAGGAGCAGTACTACCCTGTCAAAAGCTATTAGGACAAATACATCAGATGGACCACACTGCGGCAGGGACGAGACCAAGATGTGCCAGAGTTCACAAACATTTTTCATACCCTTCGTACACAGTTGGGTATCAAATATTCTGAGATGCATTTGGTACTCAAATACCGCGGCTACCTGCACAAATACATCCAGGAAGAGATGGAGTTCTTGAACATCTCCACACTCGGCACAACATACCAATACGCTGTCAAAATCGAGCAAAAGTTCAAACAGAAGAAGCGAGACTTTGGATCTGCAAATCCAAAGCCCAAAGGACAAAGCCAAGGTGGGGTGACCC
>APFE031099460.1:31673-56433 GCA_000404065.3 Pinus taeda
CAAGAAAAGAACAACACCACAAAGCCGAAGAAGGACACAGGAAAGTGGTGTGAGTTCCACAAGAGTCCCACTCATAACACAAGTGAGTGTCGGACCAAGCAGTCATTGGTGGCTGAGTTAAAGGCTTCTGAATCAGATACATGTTCCGAACCTGAGCCAGAACCCGACAAGGGGAATGGGAAAGGGAAGCAGATCATTGATACAGATCCCAGCGCCATTGTTGCCACTCCCAAGATCCAGAAGAATGAGCCCGAAGAGCTAGAGGAGGGGGAATGTCTTTTCCACTCACAGATGTGGGTGAAGGGTTCACCACTGCAATTCATTGTTGACAGTGGGAGCCAAAAGAACCTCATTTTAGTAGAGGTCGTGAAGCGGTTGGGCCTACCGAATACACCACACCCACAACCGTACAGTATCGGGTGGCTTCATGAAGGACGAGATCTCAAAGCTCGCCAGCAGTGCCGCCTTCCCTACAGCATCAAACCATTCACAGATGAGGTATTGTGTGATGTTACACCTCTGGATGTTTGTGATGTATTATTAGGCCAACCATACTTGTGGAGGCGACATGTTGTGTATGAGTCAAGGCCTCGTGCTGTCATTATTTCTTTGAGTAATTCATTATACAGAATACCAGAGATAGCCCCACCTACTGCCACATCTTTTATCATTGCTAAGAAAGGCAACAAGCTCATATCACAAACTAGGAAATTCATCTGTATGGTTCACTCCCAAGAAAGGGGAAGATCGTTGCTACATCCATGACCCCCGCAAAGGGATCCTCCACGCAGCAGCAGCAACAGGGGGATACAGTCATGACAGAACACAGGAACAACTTCTCCTCACCCACAGGGGTACCACACAAGTTTCAAGTGGGCAACAAAGTTTGGTTACATCTGCAGAAAGAACGCCTTACCAGAACCCATCAGAAAATCAGACCACCCCGACATGGTCTTTACACAAGTACCAAGGCTACGTGCAACAATGCTTTGAAGCACAACATTCCTCCATTCCTTCACCTGCACCAAGTGTTCAATATGGATCATCATCGGCCATGATTCCCACCATTACTAGACATGTCAGATAGTATAGAACAAGTTCAGCAGATGGAGGAACTCAACACAATGGGGACCATTGCTTCCTAAGGGGGGAGGAATGATCCAGGTGGATGTTGGTGGCCACCCACCTATCCCATTTGGACCCCCACAACTGTCTCTTTCAGTTTTTCAGTTTCCGTAATTGTAGCACAATTTACTATTTTTAGCAGCTTTTCGGGTCCTGAACTTTCGGAACCGTTTTGAGGCCCTAAACGACATTTTTTGGGAAATCTGAGGACAACGTGGTTCCATGGACCGATGCTGCCCTTTCCAAAGTGCTAGTTCTTGGATAGATCTTTCTAACGAGCTATCATGCGCGTCAAACGGAGATTGTATGCCAAAGTTACGACCCCGGGAAATTGATGCACCAATTTACCCAAAACGGGGCCCACAATTTGGCGTTTCATCTTCTAGGGATAGGTTTTGGAATGTGAAGGGTTTTCAATTGTTTCTCAACAATAAATAGGCCTTCGAGCCTCATTGTAACACAGTTCGGAACAGTTCAGAGGCATGTAGCCACACATCTCTTCTAAGAGATAAGCTACCTTCGCCCTAGCTGGTCTATTTCCATTTCTGGTTGTAAGCATATTTCAGTATTTTCCATTAATGAAATGAAGCATTATTTCCACTGCATCTTTGTGTATATAGTTATCTCTGTGTTTTATTGCGTTCATGTTTAAATCCGGATCATTTTTTCTGGAAATTGTGTACTTCAGAGAACCATTTTTGCTAAAAACGCCAAGACTAGAGAAAAGGTGAAACGATCAAAATTAAAAATTCTAGATTAATATAAAATTAAATTTAGGCATCCAATTTGAAGTATGGAAGTTTTAGTGTATTGAAAATCAATGATATTATTCATGTCTAACATAAAACTTTTATTGGTTCCCAATGTTGATTTTTCAAGGAGAAATTTGATCTTCTAATATGATAATTACTCTCCAATGACTTCCTAAACAAATTAACTTTAATCACATGCATCATTAAGAAATCATAAATAGAAAATCTCAACAGTAATAGAATAATGATGGTAGGATCATAAAGATACAATTGGTCATAAAAAGGACACAAATTAATTTGACACTTCAAGTCAAAACTGGTCAACCCAAACCAACAATATGCATAAGTAAACATGTTCAAATAGGCCAAAATTTAGCCATGCTATTGCTGCCCAAAATTTTGGTCAACCTCATTCAACAAGCCAAAATTAGGCCTCTTGTAACTGCCTAGAACATCAATCAGCGTTGCTCAAAATTTAGTGAAATTTCCTAGAATTAGTTTTATCAATTTTTCCAGAACTATAATAAAAGAATCAACAAAAAAGTTTGGTCAATGTTGGGTAAACACTAGTCAAAATTCTAGTCAAGCTTTGGTCTTCTTCTTCTCTCTCTCCTTCACATGAGTGAATAGAAGATCAAATTGTGTGATGATTTGAATTGTGTGCAAATGAGGGAGTCGAAGTTTTTATTTATTGTGTTCTAGTGGTACCCAAGGGGAATGTCTCATTGTCTTAGGACAATCTATATTTTGGAGCTGACTTGACTATTTAAATTAAATATTAAAATTTTAATTTTTCCCTCTTTTCAAGGGCTGACTTGTAGTTGGGGAATACTGAATGTAGTTACCCAAAAATCAACACTTCCTCTTAGCTAGGGGGTATTCACCATGACATCATCAAAGGTCTTCCTTAATGAACAATTTATCCATTCCAAGAAAAAATTTGGAATTGAATCCAAAAAGGAACTCTGCATGGAATTAGAATTTATCCCAATGTAAAAAAATAGAAATTAGTGGCACATAAAGAGGATGGAATGGTGCAATCAAAGAGGGCTCATGCATAAAAAGTATTTAATTCCGATAAGGAACACTCAATAGAGACATCAATGATTATTGTAATAATAATACTAGCTGATCCACACAGAGACAAATTGAAGAAGGAATATAGAAGGAAAGGGAAGAAAGAGAAGTTAAGTGAATATTATACGACTTGATTTCTCATAGTCTTTTGTATTGTTTATATTTTCATATTTTTATATTCTTAAAGGAGGAAAGGCTTCCCTTACTCAAATTAATATAACATCTATGAAATGTAATTTTGTTCCTTTTTCAAAAGTAAAATAAAGTCATTGTTTTTTTCCTTCAAAAAAAAGAAACACTCCATGAATTCATGTATTTGTTGTAAATGTTGATGGGTGGGACATAGGGGTGCTATCCTATATCTAGGCCAACATTTTGATCTAAAAATATTCTTCTTGAAAACCTGAAGTGTTCAATCCAATGAATTATTCTTAGTTGTAAAACTAAATTTGGAGTTTAAATACTAAGTCATCTGCCCCCATTGTGTTGTTCCTTTTCAAACTTCCAGTTCAACATACCACCTCCTAGGAATGATATCTAAGGTCTGCACAAATCTAAGAACCCATTCCTCCCATGAAATCATCCTCCAATTCAAAGCTACAACACAACCCTTCACGTGGGTTTTTGAAAAATATGACCTAATCTACTTGACTCCCACGACCTCTAAATTAGATCCACAGTGAATACAAAATTGATTCTTACATTTCAAACAATTATCTACAACAACCTTATCCACAACCCACCAATCAGCGATGGTTCTTGCAAAGTAACATCTAATGCCAACAACATTAAATGCTTAAGTACCTTATACTCAAACTCTTGGACAAAATACATAACATCGATAAACCATCGTACTTAGGTGGATGTTGCACCTCGGTCCTAATCTATCGTACCACAAGAGTGGCATGTGTGCACCTCTTGGTAAAGACTCCATGCAATCGATGCTGTTACTTCTCTAGTATTTTTTTCTTGGTATGATGCACATGAACCAATATTATGCCTACTCAATACACCACTAGTAGTTGGGTTTACATAATCCTCCCTTTGTCTAGTGATATTGTTGTTATTTTCTAATGCCTCTATATCTAGCTCCTCCTAAACAAACTCTACATATGAATCAACTTCCCTTGGATCTAAGAATGTAATCACATGTACATCACCAAATTAAAGGATTATCTACATTTTCTTCCAATCAATATTCACTTGATTTTCAAAGGCTCAATCAATGCGCAACAATGCTATATATGGTCAATATAATCAACTATCTCAGTTATGTCAAAATCTACTAGAATCTTGACCCTATTGATATCCACCTCTATATTTAAGAGTCTTCCAATTGGTAATATCCTTTACTGATTTTCTAATCTCATCTAGATGGAGGACTAGGTTAGCTTAGGCCCCCCCACCATATTCTTAGTCTTCGTAGGTACGATATTCACATCAAACTCCCTCATATGGACACCAAACCTATATTCTTGGTTTCTCCTTTTCTACCACATGACCTTATTCATTGTGCATCTTAGGGAATATGCAAATTTAATCTCTAGTCCCTCGGTACACTCATTAATCATCCTCCGATGCTTTTTCACAACATTTTAATTCTACATCAAGTTTAGGGAGGTCTTTAGAGGCATTTCTCCATTCTCAATATGTCACATACCCCCGTGGCCTAATTTTACAGTTGCCTACTAGGCTCCCATTCCTCAATTTAACTTGGATTAAAGTTAAATTCAATAGTCACTGCAAGCATAATTATTCCATCATTACATGAACAAATATTATTCATGCATATCTACTCATACTCTTAAAATTTTGACAACATCAAAAGTTATGAACCATAAGATAGCAGAATACAATTATACTCCTAAGTTTAAAGATGTGGCACATAAAGAGTAAGGATCCTCATACATAACTTCCCAAGGAATTGAATCCAAATCGATTAGCTGAAGAAAGTCACTTGGAGAATCGAGCACCGCCACCCAAACTAGATCTGGATTCTTCTAGTTCACCCCCAACAAGAGAGTTATTGTCATGGATCAAATGCCTTTGTTGATGTCTTTCATGGGTATTTAATACCCTCTTTCATGATATGGTTTCCCTTAGTGACGTCCCACTTTTAGGTGGATGTTTTTATCCATTTGCCTAGGCTTTTCATGGAAAAGCTCTCCTTTCTCTCCCTTGAGTCTTTTCCCATAAAATCTTGCCTTTGTCTTCTACAAGGATTTTATGTTAACTTAGTATCCTTTTATAGCTAAGAAAGCTAATGGATATTTATCTCGCAATCAATTAAGATTTATTTAGAATTTTATATAGAAAGTTTATATTGAAAGAATTTTCCCTTCCCATTGACCAATGGGATTTGGTCAATGGAGGGATGTTACATACTCCCCCCCTTAAATTTACACTTTCCTCAATGTATTACTGCATCTTACAATATTTTTTCTCATTCACAAGTAGATGTATCTAAATTCATAGGCTCCCATGGCCTTTCCATCTGATGCAAATATTCCAATATATATTGTTTATAATGAGCACATATCATTCCATCGCTACCTGTAACATTTTTTTAATAGATTTTGTGAGAGATTTTAGATCCATAAACTCAGTTATGTTTACCACAATTAATATCATAATTTGATAGACAATACTACTATTTGAGTAGTTGTGACTTATATTTCTTGCCACTTATTGTATTTGAAGAAATGCATGTTCTTCCCTTGTATTCTTCCAAGCCTTTGTGTTCTTTCCGAACACTTGCTACCTGCAGTTTCCCTACATATAACAAGTCAACAAGCACATTTTCCAAATCAATGTGTACAACATATCATATCACGTTAGCTCACACATAGCCATCATTATCATATGGACCCATTGATTATAGATCACCTGTAATCCTTATAGATCAAAATCATAATCACCTGCATACAACCCTGACACAAAAAATAGATATTTGTCCTTAGTTTCCAATACCAATCCTTAGTTTCCACCTTTTTCTTACCTTTGTACATACTCTGGATCAGTTTCCTTATAGGAAAATCACCTAGTATTTTTATGCATACCTGCACATAGTTTGTATTACTCACACACAACTATACATCTCATATATTATCATGCAATACATGTATCGATACCGGTACCATATGTACCGCTCATACACAGTACCATCTGTACAACTTGTACAACATACTTATGTCCATAACATTGCCTACACGATGTATACTTCATCCACATGTTTCTAACCATGTTAGTATTATGCCAAAAACTCCTTCATTTATTTGTATTACCTTTAGGTAATTTGATCAAACCATGCTCACTTTATCAATAGGAGAATAAGGAATTTCATGGACACTTTCAATTTCTGCAACCAGTGAAATTTTTTATGTAAAAGTATTCAACTTATTTTATTTAGAAAATCATTTCCCTGTGTTATGTGTTTTCAGTATAATGTCAACAAAATAACATCATAGAAGTAATCATGCATAGTACAACTTTTTCATACCCATAACTTTGAGTTTTGGGATTAAATATGTCACCTAGACAAGGTTTTAACTTTATCTTTAACCAAGAAAATGATCGTTTGGTACTTAAAAGTACTCCATACTTGGCTAATCATGTCATATGCTCTTTTTAAACCTATTCCAAAATCTTGTTGTCCATGAATAATTCAGTGTAGGTATAAACTCATTTCCCCTTCATGAGTTATAACTGAAAGTTACAATGTTTTCAATTCCACACCCTTTAACCTTTTCTAGGGAGTATGTGTACTAAGGTGTGATCCTAGGGTATTTACATGTTAACAACTCCTTTCAACATTAATTCACCCATTAAAAAAAGAGAATATAACATACTTATCAGTTATCAAATTTATTAACATAAATTCCCACGTGGTTTATGCAATAATTCCTATGTTGTCATATTCAACATAGACAACATTATCAATGCAATCTCTCAGATAAACTTCCAAATATTTCTTGGTAGGTAATAGTGGTACAACATATGTATTCTAGCTAGTATGATTGTGAGTGAAGTGACTATATTGCTAGATCCCCATATCCTTGCAGAACAACCTTGATTACCAATACCACATAGACATCCCTATGGTTGAATCATGCTAATGTTTTCTGTTGCATGATTGTTTATCCTTTGAAGATTCTTGATGCATGCATTATGTTATTACTAGCATAACATCCTTATATCATCATAAGTTGTATCAATGAAAAAACATTTTGGGTTTATCAAGGAATTTGCTTATTAATTCGGACCATCAGGTTCCAAATCAAGTGTACCATTCTTGTTATTCATTAGGCTGCTCTGAATTGATCTAATACATCAATCACCATCATGTCTAATCTGCAATTATACTTTACTCAGCTAAGAAGAAACCCACTGATACTTATTCCCTTATCACTTTCCTCAAAAAGTATGATTGTAAGATCTTCAATGATCTTAGAGTAGCACCTTTTTGAAAGGTTCTTCATTGTGAGATATTAACAGGACCCCATCTATATCTAGATGGATATGCTCATTAAGGTTATGGAGTTTGAGGTTCCACATTTAAAGTCATATTAGAAATTTAAGTGAAATTTTGAGAATATGCTCATAAGCATAATATTGTCTTTCTGCTATTAACCAAGAAGCACCAGGAGTTGCTTTGACACTCCCGTTATGTATTTTCACTAGAGGTAATTTTGTTTTTTGTCCCATTGAATTTCTTATGAAGGTCATACAATTATTAATGTATGATGTCTTCTGGCATATGGTATGTCGTATTTCATTTGTGCCTACTCTTCACACTTTGACCCTAGTTCAGTCTAGATCTGAATATAAAACGTGTGCTCCTTATTAGTTACAATTGTTTAGGTATCATTTTACTCAAGAACCTATAGGTCAAAACTATTCATATGTTACATGTTAGGGATAACTTCCCTTCAATATAATTTTCCCCAATGGAAAATTTACATTCCAAAATGGATTACATCATTACATATAGATGCACTAATCAAAATATTAAATTGAAAGACAATGTGCACAATTACATAGTCTTATATTATGTCCTATCCTTCATGAGCTTAACAATATTTCATGGAAACCTTTATGAATAGATATCCTTACATAACACCTTAGAATTTATTCTAGGGTGGAACCCTCTTAATTAACCATCGGATTTTGTTAATGTGGATAGTATCTCCGGAGTCTCTTACCCGATGATGTATATAATTTCCTTTTATATACTTTTATTGTTGATTTTTCCTCATGTTGTATATGAACTATGGATCAAAACACTTGACATTTTATCTATCTTTGTTTATGAGTTACCTTATAAGAGTTCAATGTTTTCTCTTCATATTCATCCTTTCTTAGGTTTGCTATAAGTATACACTCTGGCATTAGTTTTGCTTTATTCCTCACATTCATACAACACATAATTTACTTTTAACATAAGAAAAGTAATTTGAGGACAATATTGAAGGGGAGATATATTAACGATAGAATTCCAACTTTCCTTATCTACCCTTACTCCTTCGAAAACCACATAGTTTGCAATTGTTACATTTTTGTTCATTATTCCCATTCTACTATGAACATTTAAACTATGAAAGAATCAAATTTAAATCATTATATTATGCCTTTGTGCCCTCACAAAAGCATTCAAATATAATGCAATAAAAAATTAATCTTCACAACACTAAATAAGTAGGCGCAGTAATCAATTTATAGTTAACCATTTATACTTATTAAAGAATATCAACATGTTAATTGTTGGTTATTTATTTGCATTCCTCTCTACTCCTCCCAACACTACAAGTTTTTATGTTATTGAACCATATTGCAGAATTATTTTTTCTCCTATATCTTTTTTGGGTTTCCCTCCCCACAATGCTACAAAAGCTATCTACCATGGTGTATGAAATACCATACTTGGACTTGAGAAATTAAAGTGAAAGCACAGGGATTAAACCAAATTCAATTTATTCATCAAACTCAGCTATGGCCATTGTAAAGTATCTTAACTCAATTTTTAAATCATGGCAATTTGAAAAAATGTAAAGTCATCCATGTTAGTAAGCATATCGATGCAACTCATTGTAACCACACACATGAGCCATACATGTGAATTGTTCATATATGTAAGCACCTGCATGTAAACACATCATGCATACATCCTTCAAGCAAAATGTAAATTATTAACTACAAGGAGAAAGTATTGATATACTTATGAGATTCTTTATGTAGAAAAACATTAGCTCACATAATTATACACACATACATAACTTATTTAGTGGTGATACAGTTAGTAATGACCTTCGCTAGCAAGCTTGCTAACCTTTTCCCATCACGTAGAAATGTATATTATAAATCATATACTACTCTCGAAAACATTTAGCTTTCCCGATCGAACTCGTCGACTATTATTTTTGTTCGTCCAATTCACATAAATTTTTAGGCTCCTTCGTTATCATTGTTTCGCCTAATGTTAAGAAACCCATCATGAGGATCGAATATAAGCACCTGTAACAACATTCAATAAAAGAACATGAGAATTGGTGACAATCCTAATGTCCCTGCAAGAGCAGGAGTCATGCCTCTAAATATATTAAGATAGGGATTGCAAAACGTGATGAACTGCACCCCACCAGCATTAAACCCGATTTATTTTGGAATTAGTCACAAGTATTTTTTTTATTTTTTTTAGTAGCCACCGATATATATAAATCCCGATTGTGGTTGTGCCATTGTAAATCTACCATACCAGTAAATTTTTCATATCATGCAAAACATAGAAGAATGAGTCAATCCATTTAATAGAGCCGATATTTGACCCATTAAGTATCTCAAATTGTATGAAAAGAAAAAACATGCTAAATTTTCGAGCTTAACCAAGTTAACCACATCCCACACATCTACGTAAAATAGCCAGCAATGTAAAGAGAAATTTCATCATTGGTGACGACCACTTAATTAATTTATGCGCACAGGCTTACATACTCATGCTATCTTCCACCACCATCGGCTCATAACAATTATATTCACTTCTTAACCATTGAAGTTGTTGTCAAAGTTTCGTTGCAATGGTCCTTTCACCCTCTTAATGTGTTGTACAACACCATTATACTATGCATGAAAATTTTAAAATCATGGTGACAGGCGATCGTTAATAAAGAAGTTCGACCAAGGCAAAAAAAATCCAATTTAAATCGAGGCACTCGCATACCAACAAAATTATTAGATTTTTTCTGTCTATTGAACACTGATGATCGCAAGGATTAAACATTTCCTAGTCCGTATTACTATACTCCAAAAATTCAAGTTGTCCAGAATTATGGCGGATAGGGCAGGTGGCCAATGCAATTGTTGATGGACTTCTTTTCCTTACAAAACACACAGCGAAGCCCAATCATATGACCGTTGTAAAAGAGAAGACAAAGTTTCCATAAAACGGCCATCAGAGACCCGTGAGGATCCTACTCCTTTAGCATATGTACCTGCTACATTCTCTTAATATGAAAAAACTACAAACCGGTTGGATACGCAGAATTTTTATATCAACGAAAAGCTACAACATCATGAAAAAAACTAACCCCGCATTGTCAAATGGAATTGGATAACCATTATTCAAACGAAAAAATTTTGTGCAATGGAAACAACAATAGTAATTTGACTAAATTAAAGGTAAGCATCCAATTTGAAGTATGGAAGTTGTAGTGTAATGAAAATCAATGATATTATCTGTGTCTACTATAAAACTTTTCTTGGTCAATGTTGATTTTTCAAGGAGAAATATGATCTTTTGATATGATAATTACTTTGCAATGATTTCCTAAACAAATTAACTTACGTCACATACATCATTAATAAATTATAAAGAAAAAACCTCAACAACAATAGAATAATGACAGTAGGATAATAAAGATACAATTGGTTATAAAAAGGACACAAATTAACTCTAGAAAAAGCCAACCTTAGGAAAAACCCAACAACCTTTTCTTAGGAGAAGTTGCTCAATACAACAAAGTACAATTTGACATTTAAAGTCAAAAATGGTCAACCCAAACCAATAATGTGCATAAGTAAACCTATTCAAATAGACCAAAATTTAGCCTTCCTATTGCTGCCCAAAATTTTGGTCAACCTCATTCAACAAGCCAAAACTAGGCCTCTTGCAACTGCACAGAACCTCAATCTGCGCTGCTCAAAATGTAGTGAAATTTCCTAGAAGTAGTTCTATCAATTTTCGAATAACTACAAACAAACAATCATCAAAAAAAATTGGTCAATGTTGGGTAAGCACTAGTCAAAATTTTAGTCAAGCTTTGGTATTCTTCTTCCCTCTCTCATTTACATGTGTGAACGGAAGATCAGATTGTGTGATGATTTGAATTGTGTCCAAATGAGGGAGTCTAAGTTTTTATTTATAGTGTCCTAGTGTAGACAAGGGGAATGTCTCATTGTTCTGGGACAACCTATAATTCAGATCCGACTTGACTATTTAAATTCATATATTAAAATTTTAACTTTTCCTCCTTTTCATGGGCTGACTTGTAGTTGGGGAATACTAAATGTAGTTACCCAAAAATCAACACTTCCTCTTAGCTAGGGAGGTATTCACCTTGACATCCTCAAATGTCTTCCTTAATGAACAATTTATCCATTCTAAGAAAAAGTTTGGAATTGAATCCAAAAACAAGTCTGCATGGAATTAGAAGTTATCCCAATGTATAAAAATAAAAATTAGTGGCACATAAAGAGGATGGAAAAGTGTGATCAAAGAGGGCTCATGTATCAAAAATATATAATTCTGATAAGGAACACCCAATATAGACATCAATTATTAATATAATAATTATACTAGTTGATCCACACCAAGAAAAATGGAAGAAGGTATAGAGAATGAAAGGGAAAACAGAGAAGTTAAGTGAATATTATATGACTTGATTTCTCATAGTCTTTTGTATTGTCTATTTTTTCATGTTTTCATATGCTTAAAAGAGGAAAGGTTTCCCTTACTCTAACATCTATGAAAGGTAATTTTGTTCCTCTTTCAAAAGTAAAATAAAATTATTGTTTTTTATTCCTTCAAAAAATAAACACTCCATAAATTCATGTATTTGTTGTAAATGTCGATAGCTGGAACATAGGGGTGCTATCCTATATCTAGGACAACATTTAGATGCAAAAATATTCTTCTTGAAAACCTAAAGTGTTCAATCCAATGCATTATTCTTAGTTGTAAAAATAAATTCGTAATTTAAACTCTAAGACATCTTCCCCCATTTTGTTGCTCCTTTTCACACTTCCAATTCAACATACCACCTCCTAGGAATGATATCTAAGGTGTGCCCAAATCTATGAACCCATTCCTCCCATGATATATTCCTCCAATTCAAAGCTACAAGACAACCCTTCACATGGATATTTGGAAAATATGACCTAATCTACTTGACTCCCATAATCTCTAACTTAGATCCAAAGTGATTACAAAATAAATTCTTACATTTCAAACAATTATCTACAACAAGCTTATGCACAACCCACCAATGCGCGACGGTTCTTTTGAAGTAACATCTAATGCCAACAACCTTAAATTCTCAAGTACCTTCTGCTCAAACTCTTGGACAAAATACATAACATCTTTAAACCATTGTACCTAGTTGGATGTTGCACCTCGGTCCCAATCTATCATACTATAGGAGTGACATGTGTGCACCTCTTGGTAAAAACTCCATGCAATCAATTCTTCTAATTCTATAGTATTTTTTCTAGGTATGATGTACATGAACCAATATTGTGCCTACTCAATACACCGCTGGTAGTTGGGTTTACATAATCCTCACTTTGTCTAGTGATATTGTAGATATTGTCTAATGCCTCTATATCTAGCTCCTCCTAAACAAACTCTACATATGAATCAACTTCCCTTGGATCTAAGAGTGTAATCACATGTACATAACCAAATTCAAGGATCATCTACATTTTATTCAAATTAATATTCACTTGATTTTCAAAGGCTCAATCAATGTGCAACAATGCTAGATAAGGGTCCATATAATCAACTATCTCAATTACCTCAAAAATATACTAGAATCTTGACCCCATCAATATCCACCTCTATATTTAATAGTCTTCCAATTGGTAATATCCTTTACTGAATTTCTAATATCATCTAGATGGAGGGCTAGGTTAGTTTAGGTCTCCCCACCATCTTCTAAGTCTTCATAGGTACAATATTCACATCATACCCCAAGTGAAGAATTATGTTATCCATATCAAACTCCCTTATATGGACACCAAACCTATATTCTTGATTTTTCCTTTTCTTCCACATGACCTTATTGACTGTGCATCTTAGGGAATATGCAATTGTAATCTCTAGTCCCTCAGTAGACTGATTAATCATCCTCTGATGCTTTTGCACAACATTTTAGTTCTACATCAATTTTAGGGAGGTCTTAAAAAATTATTTGAGAGGCATTTCTCCATTCTCAGTATGTCACATACCCCCTTGTCCTAATTTTACACTCACCTACTCAGCTCCCATTCCTCAATTTAACTTTGATTAAAGTTAAATTCATCCAACTCTACTCATACTCTTAAAAATTTGACAATATCAAAAGTAATGAACCATAAGATAGCACAATGCAAATATACTCCTATGTTTAAAGATGCGGCACATAAAGAGTAAGGATCCACATACAAAACATCCCAAGGAATTGAATCCAAATAGATTAGCTGAAGAAATCCACTTGGAGAATCAAGCATTGCCACCCAACCTAAATCTAGATTCTTAGAGTTCACCCCCAAGATGAGAGTTATTACCATGGATCAAATGCCTTTGTTGATCTCTTCCATTGGTATTTAATACCCTTTTTCATGATATGGTTTCCTTTAGTGCCGTCCCACTTTTAGGTGGATGCTTTTATCCATTTTCCTAGGCTTTTCATGGAAAAGATCACCTTTCTCTCCCTCGAGGCTTTTCCCATAAAAGATTGCCTTTCTCTCTTGCAAGGATTTTGTGTTAACTTAGTATCCTTTTATATCTAAGAAAGCTAATGGATGTTTATCTCCCAATCAATTAAGCTTTATCTAGAATTTTATATAGAAGTTTTATAATGAATGAATTTTCCCTTCCCATTCACTAATGGGATTTGGCAAGAATATCATATCTTGGTGCCTTGCTTTTCCAAGTTATTAATTATTTTATCTATTTCATAAAGTATTTACTTTTCTTGTTACACATCAGAACTAACTTTTCTCAGGTTAGGTTAGCAAATTTTTACATACAAGGGAGGGATGTTAGATACTCCCCCCCTTAAATTTACACTGTCCTCGATGTATTACTGCATCTTACAATATTATTTCCCAATTCACAGGTAAATGTCTCTAAATTCATAGGCTCCCATGGCCTTGCCATCTGATGCAAATATTCCAATATATATCAGTTACAATGAGCACATATCATTCCATCACTACCTGTAACATTTGTTTTAATCAATTTTGTGAGAGATTTTAGATGCAGAAACTCAACTATCTTTACCATAGTTAATATCATAATTTCATATAAAATACTACTATTTGAGTTGCTATGACTTATATTTCCTACCATTTATTGTATTTGAAGAAATGTATGTTCTTCCCCTGTATTTTTCCAAGCCTTTGTGTTCTTTCAGAATACTTGCTCCATGCAGTTTCCCTACATATAACAATTCAACTAACACATTTTCCAAATCAATATGTACAACATACCATATCAGGTTAGCTCACACATAACCATCATAATCATATGCACCCATTGATTATATATCACCTGTAATCCTCATAGATCAAAATCATAATTACTTGCATACAACCCTGACACAAAAAACGGATATTCATCCTTAGTTTCCAATACCAATCCTTAGTTTCCACCTTTGTCTTGCCTTTGGACATACTTTGGATCAGTTTCCTTATCGAACTCATTTATAGTGATTGTAAAGTATCCTAACTCAATTTTTAAATCATGGTAATTTCTAAAAATTTAGAGCCATCCATGTAGGTAAGCATACCAATGCAACTCATTGTAATCACACACATGAGTCATACATGTGAGCCGTTCATATATGTAAGCTTTTGCATGTAAACTCATCATGCATACATCCTTCAAACATAATTTATATTATTAACCACAAGGAGAAAGTATTGATATACTTATGAGATTCACAAGGAGAAAGTATTGATATACTTATGAGATTCTTTATGTAGAAAAAAATTAGCTCAAATAATCACACACATACATAACTTATTTAGTAGTGCTACAAATAAGACTAACCTTTGCTAGCAAGCTTGCTAATGTTTTCCCATTACGTAGAAATGTATATTATAAAATTATAAATCATATACTACTGTCGAAAACATTTAAATTTCCCAATTGAACTCGTCGACCATTATATTTGTTCGTCCAGTTCCCATAAATTTTTAGGCTCCTTCTTTATCAATGTTTCGCCTAATGTTAGGAAACCCATCATGAGGATCAAATATAAGTACTTGTAACAACGTTCAATAAAAGAACATTAGAATTGGTGACAAGCCTAATGGCCCTCCAAGAGGAGTTATACCTCTAAATATATTAAGATAGGGATAGCAAAATGTGATGAACTACACCTCACGAGCATTAAACCCGATTTATATTGGAATTCGTCACAAGTAGAATTTTTTATTTTATTTTATTTTAATAGCCACCGATATATATAAATCCCGGGTGTGGTTATGGATTTGTAAATCTACCATACCAGTAGATTTTCCATATCATGCAAAACATAGAAGAATGAGTGAAGCCATTTAATAGAGTCGATATTTGACCCATTAAGTATCTCAAATTGTATGAAAAGAAAAAACATACTAAATTTTCGAGCTTAACCAAGTTAACCACATCCCACACATCTATGTAAAATAGCCATCAATGTAAAGAGAAACGCCATCTTCGGTGACGACCACTTAATTAATTTATGCGCACAGGCTTACATACTAACGCTATCTTTCACCATGATCGGCTCATAGCAATTCTATTCACTTCTTAATCATTGAAGTTGTTGTCAAAGTTACGGTGCAATGGTCCTTTCGCCCTCTTAATGTGTTGTAGAACACCATTATTCTGTGCATGAGAATTTTAAAATCATGGTGACAGACAATCGTTAATAAAATACTTCTGACCAAGGAAAAAATCCAACTTAAATCGAGGCACTCTCATACCCAACAAAACTACCAGATTTGCTCTTTCTATTGAACCCTGATGATTGCACTAATTGAACATTGCCTAGTCCGTATTACTGTACTCCTAAAATTCGAGTTTTCCAGAATAATGGCCCAAACGGAAGGTGGCCAATGCAATTGTTCATGCACTTCTTTTCCTTACAAAACACACAGTGAAGCCCAATCATATGACCGCTGTAAAAGAGAAGAAAAAGTATCCATAAAACGGCCATCAGAGACCCACGAGAATCCTATTCCTTTAGCATATGTGCCTACTACATTCTCTTAATATGAAAAAACTACAGATCGGTTGGATATGCAGGATTTTTACATCAAGGAAAAGCTACAACATCACGAAAAAAAACTAACCCAACGTCGTCAGATGGAATTGGATAACCATTATTCAAATGAAAACGTTTTGTGTAATGGAAACAACAATAGTAATTTGACTGATTTAAAAGGTGTCAACTAGGCTAACTATTATCCTTCGAAAGATTTTGTGGCAATTCAATCCTCAGATGCCTCTAGCTCAACAAATAAAGAAATCGGAGAGGAAACATAAACGCAACGGAAAAAGGAAACATTAGTTGCCACTCAAATTGGCAAGTTGTGGATTTTAGTGTTTTGAGACATATTACTAAAATCGAGCATGATTTAAAAGCCAAAGGCGCTAGTTTTTTCTTTTTTCCTTTTTAAATATCGGGAGCAAGGATTAGTTTGAGAAAGACATTACTTTCTCACCAGCGCGTGGAGTCTACAGCTTCTCGGCCTTACTCCATCAATGGTCATCCAAAACCGCTTTACACCTCATTCCATCGATGGTCAGCCCAATCCATTTGTTCGACGACAACACTCCCAGAGACAAGGAAAGGGAAGAGTCCACGAGAGCACTCCCTATGCATTTTTAAATTCCTCGGACCTTTACAATGTTCGATTCTCAAAGTTTTAAGAAGAGGGCATTTCACTACGAGCTTCTCAAAGATACCATCATTGGTCTAGACACCTTTTAGAGGATAGGTTATAAGGTATCTGAAACCGAAAAAATGAGGTGATAGCTGTGTGAATTTCTGTGTATTTCCAATAGGAAATCTTCAAAATTGTGATACAGTCGCTGTAAAATAGAGAGGTAGGAGGATTTTCAACTTTAAGATTGATTTGCTTAACTGTTTAAGGGATAGAACCTGAAAATACCTAACAATATGTTTTGAGAATAGAACCCAAAAATATTCAAACCTTAAAGCTCAACAGAATGAAATAACAGAATACTGTAAATTACTTATTCAGTAAAATAGTCATTTGGAATTTTCAGATTGGTTAATAATGACCAAAGCCATTCCCATCTACGCGAGAGCAGAGAACAACAGATTTCATCTCTCACGCAAATGTTTCGAAAGGATATGAGAAGAGATTAAGGTATTGTCCAAAGTACTCGTTCTATCCATTGCCATTGCAATTGACAAACTTCTAACTGACACCAACGTCCAACTCTAAATCAAGAGAAAATATAAATCTTTAGTCAACAATCAAGATCATGAAAATACAAACCATTATATGGTACACCATTGCATACTGCATCCATTTTAATTCTCTTGATAATTTCAAATAATTCCATAGATCAATCACTCCCCGCATATAAAAATAACATAGCTATACGATCTATGATTTATATATGTTGACCTTGACAACAGCCAAGTGCGAACATGGATGCGTAAGCCGTGCACAATGTGTAGCCCGAGTTTATTCATAAGCGCCTAGGAGCTTTTATGGTGACGCTTCACTGAGAATAGTATTGAATAAGATAGTAACGTAATGTGGCTAAAAAAGAATAATAATGAGTCATATAGTGAGACATTCTAACTATTTTTAACATAGTAAATTTTAAATATATATATATATATAGTTCTTAATATTATGTCGTATAATGAGGTGAATCTTGTGTGAGCAACATAATTGTTGGACTATAGCCTCGTTAGAGTAAGGCTAATTGTTGAGTGGATATTATTTATATGATTATTTTTGTTCCTAACCAGTTTATTTAAATTAGTGTATGTGACAACTTGGGATGAGTTTCAGACACGTGTCCACATGTTTGGCACAACACTACTAACGTCCTTCTCTGCTCAACCAAATGTACTCAAAAGAATTCGCAGTAAGAAAAATAATTCAAGTGTGAACATGATTGTTCTCGTACATGATGCTAGTGAGTGATATATAGGACGTGTAAAAAAAAATTGTGCATATGACCCATTTCAAGTGCTCAATATCTAGAAATTGATCCATACGATAGGTTATTATTCATGTTAAGTATTTAGAAAATTAGGCTTCAGCCTTGCAAGATGACATCCACTATCTAGTCATATGATGGACTACTTTCGTTTCTAATTGATCCCCTTATGCAATTGGAACACAAATATTTACATGCTTGAAAAGAAATATAGGAGTTGTCACTTCTAATTGAAATATCTCTTTAGCTATTTCGACGTTATGGCTTCTGGATTAATTTTTTTTCTAGATATTTTATAGCCAAAAATGTTCAGTGAAACCTTTTATTTGATTAGAACCTAAAGCTCATTCATACCATATAAAAGTGGGTTGGCCTTTAGTCTATAATGTTTGAACTTACAGCTCCGATACTATTTGTCACATACCCTCGTGGCCTAATTTTAAAGTTGCCTACTAGGCTCCCATTCCTCAATTTAACTTCGATTAAAGTTAGATTTAATAGTAGTCGCAAGCATAATTATTTCATCATTACATGGACAAGTATTATTCATGCAACACTACTCAGACTCTTAAACATTCAAACATCAAAATTAATGAACCATAAGATAGCATAATATAATTATACTCCTAAGTTTAAATATGCGACACATAAAGAGTAAGGAGCGACATACAAAACATCCCAAGAAATTGAATCCAACTAGATTAGCTAAAGATAGTCAATTGGGGAATCGAGCACTACCACCCTACCTAGAACTAGCTTCTTCCAGTTCATCCCTGAGCCGAGATTTCTTGCCATGGATCCACTCCCTCTGTTTAACTCTTTCATGGGTATTTAATACCCTCTTTCATGATATGGTTTCCTTTAGGGGCATCTCGCTTTTAGGTGGATGTTTTTATCCATTTTCCTAGTATTTTCATGGAAAAGCTCGTTTTACTCTCCCTCGAGGCTTTTCCCATAAAATATTTCCTTTCTCTCCTGCAAGGCTTTTATGATAACTTAACATCCTTTTATAGCTAAGAAAGATAATGGATATTTATCTCCCAATCCATTAAGCTTTATCTAGAAGTTTTATCACGAAAGAATTTTCCCTTCCCATTCACCAATGGGATTTGGAAAGGATCACATCTCTTTGTTTCTCGCTTTTCCAAGTGATTAATTATTTTATTTATTTCGTAAAGTATTTACTTTTCTTGTTAAACATCAAACGTATATTTTCTCATCCCAAGTTAGCAAAGTTTTACATACAAGAGAGGGGTGTTACATAGTACTATAAGCAACATTTTTATCATAAATATTGGGTATATCATACATTGGACTATCATTTGGAATGATCCACTCTTAAAAAAATAGTTCTCTATGCACCTCCTTATAGGTAGTTTTCTCCTCTTGAGGGTCGAACATCAATGGAGGTTTAGTGACTTTCCTCATCCATTACTGACTAGTGTTATTCCTTTTGGTAACATCCAACCTGACCTTGATCCCTCCATATGTAACCATATTCATGTTTTACTAATCTTGGCACAATTACATAATAACCTTCCAAAGGTTCTACCCATTCTTCTCTTAAATTTTCATGAGCAGTTGAAGCAAATACTTTGTCATGTGATCTAAGGCCCTAAAATAGGTACATTTTATACAATAATTAGGACAAAATCTGGTGAGGTGTTCGGGCTTCCCACAATTATAGATAATGATAGGTCCCCTTCCTCATCCAAATTCTCCACGTCCTTGTCCTAGCCCTCTAGGTCCTCTTCTTGTCATCCATTCGCCTCTTCCCATCATCTAGGTCCTCTTCCCATATTCCATATTTCCCTTGTTGTACCCTATATGAATCCATGTTGTAATCTCACATTATCTCTAATACTCAATAAGTATGGATATCATGGGAAACATATTTACAAAATTTGCAGAACATAGTCCTTATGGAGGTCTCATATTTCTACATCTTAGGACAAGTTTGGGGAATATATCCCCACACTCTAAATATCTCACACCATAAGCCTCTTTGTTGCACCAACAAACTAGCTGCACCAGTCACCATGCAATATGTCATCACTGGGCGTTGATTTCTATAGTGCCCCTCCATTTTCAAATTGTTCACAAGACCTTTTAGCATTATTCCTTCCCTTTTACTAACTCTTGTAATTGCATTGTGAGTTTTGTCATCGACAATTGAAGCTATGAAATGATAGAACTTTATCTTTTTGGTGCATTTAGAATTGGAGATTCTTGCAACTTCAATCCAATGTCCAAAGTTTGATCCTAAGTTTGAATGCTTTGTTGAGTCAAAGGAACACAAATATGTGGCAACAATCACACAATGAACCACTCCTTATGTTGTTTGTCTAGGATCTAAAATTCCAACCGACATAAAAAGACTTTGAACCACTGATGATAGTCATAGACAAATTCATTCTACCCATCCTTGATTTCTTTCAACTCTGTGATACACTATGATCTAGACTTAGGCCTACAAAATCCTTTCACCATCACCTACTTCATATTTCTTAAGGTCCTTGGCCATCCAGTGAGGATTTCATAAATATCGGTAAACACATATAATCGTTGTCATGCATTAACATTGATTTATTGATTCCCAATCTAACTGACAACAAGTTCTTGTAGCTTCTATTGTATCTAAATCTAGCACCCTATGGCACAGACATGGCAAGGGAGATAGAAATCATCCTAGAGACAGCCTCTCGGTTGATTGTAGACCAGTGCCTATGACATCCTAAATATAGGAGTGCATGAAAGGTTATATGTGAGTGGTTTGCATCACTCCAATTGTCACATAATTAAAGATAATAAGGGGGCTTGGTTCATTCCTCCAAAGGTATAATTTATGTATTTTAGCTACTTCCTCACACACAAAGTTCCCAGAAGTATGAAATAGAAATGTAGAGGCCGATTACTGCAAAGGGGATTACTGCTTAATAGGCTTTGTTGAGTAAATGAGAGAGGATTAAGAGAAATCATAACTCATCATGTAGAGCCCAAAACATACATAATTCTATAGTGAACACATAATTCTCTAATTCTCCACATCTACCATTAGTTTCAGGTGCTTAGTGATTGGAATATAATTCATTTTCTTTATTGCTCAAGAAGTTGTAAAAAGATTCTCAACATCTACCATTGGTTTGAGGTGCTTAGGGATTGGAATATAATTCATTTTCTTTATCCCTCAGGAAGTTGTAAAGAGAATTTATGAGCTTCTAATTCTACATGGCTAGTTAGCTACTAACTTGAAGTGTGGTACTTCCCTCTTTTACAAATGGAGCGTCTCTTTCAATTTTAACAAACCAAACACATTTGATCCTTTCATTACCATTACAATTGTTTACAATATAAGCTCATGGGAATCTTGTCTTCCATTTATAATTGAATACTTTCATGCATTTTTTTATGTGTTTTCTCTTTCAAAAATCTCTATACTATCTTATTCATCATATTAGTGTAGATGAGCATCAACATCATTTTTAATATTACATGGTTTATTAGAATGTTGTGGGAGGGAAAATGCATCAAGAATTGAAAATTTATTTTTATCTTTCATAGAACCACTAATTGGAGACATTTTTCAAGAATAACACCTATTCAATCAATAAAAACAATAGAATAAATAAATAAACATATTAAAAAGAAATAACGTACTATTTGGGGAAGAAATAAAATCAGCTTTTATATAAGAAAACAAGTATAGTTTTTTTATATAAGATTTTTTTCCTAGATATTCATATATTTTAATATATTATATATATAATTATATATATATATATATAGATAGATAGATTTATAGATAATATAATATGAGTACATCAGATTTTTTGTTTCAAAATTTAAGATTACAAATATTTTATCCTTCTTTTGTTTTGTAAAACACAACTTAGAATTTGGTACCAAACTTGGAAAGACTTTACATAAATCTTAGAACTTTATTTAGTGATACATATTTTTAGATTTTTTGAAAGAAAATAGATTTGTAGACCCTCCATAATCTCTTAAACTCACTCACATTTATTTTTAGGTTTACATGACCATTTTGAAACTCAATAATACATTGAGAAACTTATATATTGAAATTTATAATGCTAATAATGAATTGAGAACTACTAATGGAGAAAAAAAACAAATATTAATTGTTACAAAGATAAATCTAATTTTTAAATGTTAGAAATATTAATCTAAATATAAAGCTTATTCTTAATTCTCACTATACCATATCTAGTAAAAAAAAAACTTTGTCTTACTCAAACCAATAACGAATTTCAAACCTCACAAGTTAACAACATAAATTTCAAAAAATCAGAAACACTGAGAAAAATATTTAGTTTCCAGCGAAAGCTAACTTCAACCATAAGGTTTGGTTTTTGTTTACATGTCTGTGTTGGGTTGTGAGGTTTTTTGTTTTGTAGGAAAAAAGAGCTTTTTCAAGTAAGCATGCACACCAAAGCTTCAGTGAGTAAAAAAAGAAAAAGAAAAAACTCCTTCTTCTTTTCCAAAAATTACTAACCTTTTAAACTAGCTTACTTGGTCCAAAGTTACCTTATGAGAATAGAGGTCTTGGGTTCATGTCTTTCTTTTTGTTGAGTTACTTTTTCAAAAAGCACATGTACCTTATGTTTTAAAGTTACTTTATGTAAAAGTGTTCTCACCCATTATAAAAAGTGAGTCACTTATGCTTCTAAAGTCTCTTTATCTTTTATTTAAGTTACAATTTAGTGAGTAGCTCATAAAGTACCATTGTAAAAGTGACTCTCAGTTATTTATAAAAGTGGGTCACATAAAATCTTTTTTTAAAGTGAGCTAATTATATTAAGTTTGGAAAGTGGGGTGGGTTTAAATATAACATTATTATTCACTTCAGCACATTCACACACTTTGTTGGCATATTCAACAACTTTTCTTCAAAAATCCATAACTTATTCATCTAGAAGTTGTTTTCAAAGTCATTCTTTTAATCATCCTAATCTTTCGAGATCTTTCCATTGGAACACTTAGTTTCAGAATATATAGCTTTAGTTCATGTTAAATGGAAAGTCCATGCCAAGTTATTCTTGACAACACCAACTACTTCAAATGGTGATCTTACATTCTGGATTTACTTAAAAGTAAAGGTCTTTACAGAATAGCCTCAGGCCACGAAACAAAACCTAAAGATGAAGATAAGGCAGCCAAATGGGAAAATAGGAAAGATCAAGCATGTGGGTTGATATCAATGTCTATTTCTGCATAATTTAGATTCTAGATTGCAGAACTTGATACCGCTAATGAAGCAATGAAACAACTCACTAAATTTTTTTGGAATTAAAAATGAAATTAGAGCCCATCAACTTGAAAATGAGTTGCCTACGCTAGACCCCAATAATTTTTCTTCCATTCAATATTTTTTGTTCAAGTTCAAGAGCCTTAGACTTCTCTTGGAAGGTGTTAAGGTTAAGAAATAAGATGGTAGCCTTATATATTCCATTATTAATAAGTTTGGACCAACCTACTATATATTTGTTTCCACCTTCCATTCTACTCGAGAAGCCTTTATTTCTCAGGGACAAGACTACAAGTCCCACTCTTTTGATGCCTTTTGTGATTATTTAATAAGAGAATAAGAAAAACTCTTACATATTGGTCTTCTTCATATTGGAAAATATTCTAAGAAATCCTTAGCCACCCAGCAACAACCAAATTCAAATAATCCAAAGAATAAGTATCCTAAAAGGAATGGTCCTAAACCAAACAAGGGTCTTAAGCAATTTTAATCCCAAAATTTAAAATCATTTCAATGAAAAGGTAAGGTAAATAAAAACAAAGGGAAGAAGACTGATAGACATTTCCACTTTTGTAATCGAGATGGCGACTAAGAATCCAAATTATTTAAGAATATGGAAGCCTTGAAAGAAATAATGAAGAAGTGTAACATCCATTTGGAGCACTCTTCAACTTCAACTTCATCTTCAGGAATAACACTCTCTGCATGTGCTTGTTGAGAATCTCGGTCTGGTTATGCGCTAAATGTGTCTTCTTCTTCTCATTCTCATGAGTGCCTTATTGATTCTAGAGCTTCTTATCACATGGCAAAAACAAAGCCATGTTTTCCTTTAAAATGATTGTAGCACCAAAAATATATATGTTGGTGATGATAGATCTCTTAGTGTAGTAGGGACTAGAACTATTCATCTAGACAATGGTCAATTTAATAATGTATTATGTGTTCCAACATTATCCTACATCCTTCTATTTGTATATGAGATTACTCATTCAGGTGAAGGTAAAACCGTTGAATTTTCACCTCACGATGTTGTAATTAAGGACCTAACAGATCCTGAATATATTTTAGCTACTAGCATTTTTGATGAAT
>APFE031099462.1:0-46773 GCA_000404065.3 Pinus taeda
ATTGCTCCGATGGCTCCTGATAGCTGTTAAATGCATGCAAATATATGTTTGCGCTCCAATATTCTCTCCTATGGCTCTATTTTCTTCCTCTATTTTCTCTATTCTTCTTTGGCATATATATATATATATATATATATGCTTTGTTATGCTTGCTCTGTTTGCTCTTGTAGCTCTGATAACTCTGTTTTGGCATATATATATATATATATATGGCTCCTCATGTAGCTCCTCTTGGTTCTTCTTGGGCATGTATTACATGCAATGCTCCTTTGATATCGTTCCTCTTGCTCCAATGTGGCTCCTCTGGCTTGGTAGTGTCTTTCAAAGACCTCCTTTGGTAACTCCTCTTGCTTATGGCTTGGCTATCCTGATGGCCTTTCTCCTATCTCTTCATGGATCTGCTCGGCTTCCCCTTGGCTTCATGTCATCCTCTAGTATCTAGAATATTGCCATATTAACATCAATGACACCCTCGGTCAACAATCTCCACCTTTGTTATTGATGGAAATATTCTTCTTCTCTCCCCCTTTGACATCAACGGCAAAGGAGTGCTCCGGGACTCCCCCTATCAAACTGCTTTTGTTATTCATGAATGGTAGATCTTCATGGGTTTGTGACTCCCCCTGTCATAGTGCTCTTCTTCTTTTTACTAAAGATAGAAGGATTGATGCTTTATCATCAATTTTCACATTATTCCCTCTTCATGTCTCAGAACTGCTTTATCATGTCTTCAACAATGCTTAAAGATGCTCTAATTTAATGCTTTCATTCAGATTGCAAATGGCCATACACCAAGTATCCAAGTCCAGGCTTTTATGCTTCAATCCATATTGTTGTCTCCATAGGCAGAATTGAGAGACCTTCATAGTCCGAATCAAGAGAGACTGCCACTGAGATTGTCTTTCTTCATATCTGAGTTCCTTTGTGTCACTGTGCTTCTCCTTGAGTGACTGCCATCTAGTACTCAACATCACTGCATTTGGATGAAGTGGTAAGAGGTTGTACCTTACCACTGCTATATTTTCTTAGTGACCAGTCTTAGCAATAGTTATATTTGATTGCACAATAGTCTCCTTTCTATGAACCATCTTTCCTTGTGTTCTTGTACATATCTTAGCAAGTTATTTCCCTAGCAGATTTAGATATCCAATATGTGACTATCTTTTATAATCATTATGCTAATTTGCATCTTTTTGCAATGCTTCAGCTTGTTATATGTTGCCAGCTTCTCTTACTTCAGACTCCATTCTAGATGTATCTGTTTGTTTGAAGATTACCTCTATTAGTGTCCATAATTTATGTTCTCACATGAAATACCTGAGTCAAGACATTTAGCATCTGTAATATCAGCACCACAATTATTTGCCCTATTTCTCTAGCATTGGATGACTTTCTCTGTTGCTCCAAATACTACTAAGTGATTAAGTGGAAAGCATATTTAACAACAGTCCAAGGGATGGTTATAGGATCATATCCTTCAATGGAGTACCCCTAAGAAATGATCTTTATCAAGAGAATGACTATTAATATAGCTCAACAAAGATTTCATAATCACCCTTTCACTAATAGCTTCTGCAATAATGATCAAGGATCACAGGCTCCCCCTAACTATATGCATCATTTCTTTTGGCAAACTCTTCCCATCAATTGCTTAGATTGTCAAAATTCAATCCAATGACATATGTTGTTGGCTAGAGAGCTCAAGGGACTTTCAGATTGTATTTTCTTTCTTAACCATACTTGTGTAATTTCTTCTTTTGCATGGTTCTAGCTTCTATAAGAGCCCAAGTTAAGTTACAGTCACGTGCCATATGACCAATGTTATGACACTTGAAGCATTCTACATTGTTCATGAATAAGAATTCATGATTTCTTCCTACAAAATTGTTTCTTGGAGATTGTTGGGGACTATAATATCTATCTCAAGATGGTTGGGGACCATAACATCTATCTTTATGATATGATTTACAGTCTTTTTCCATGTGACCAAAGTTTGTACAAGAATAACAATAACCAAAAAATGAACTTTGGTACCTGGGAGATGGAGATTTCCTTGATGTAATTCTGAAGCCTTTATGCCTTGAGATCCATTGATGATAACCATTGCCTCTCACATTTTTGACATCATCTACATTCCTTCTTGAAGCAGGATTTTTTCTATTATAGGCTTGATTTTTCTCCTTGCCTTTGTTGGAACTGGGAGCATCACCATTTCTTTCTGGCTTCTTCACATCCCTTTTGTTTAAAGCATTTTCATTCTTGTTTGAGGATTCACCTGCATACTCGAGACCTAATTTATCAAATGGACATCTGAGATAGTTGAGCATGTCATCTAAGGCTTGAGAGCTCTTCAATATTTTGCTCATCCCTTCAACCTTTGTTCTGAGGAAGGCAATATCTTCTTCCAATATTTAACACTCATTATTCTTCTTAGCAAGTTGTTTCTCATTTTCTTCCTTGATACAAGTAGCTTCATCTACTTCTATTTTAAGGGAGATGATATTTGACTTCATTTTGAAGATTTCTTCATTCTTTGCTTTATTCAACTGATTTGTCATGGATATGACTTCTTTATGATGCTTTCTTTTGCTTTGATGAAATTCCTTCTTAAGCTTGGCAAGCTCTTCATCCCTTTCTTGTACTTGAAGCTTGATGAGATCAACTTTCTTCCTTTTTTGATCTTTGTCACTAGCTAGTGTTGTCTTCTTAATTTCCTTATTTTATTTCTTCAAATTGTTAATATCTTCCATGGCAACCATAAGTTGAGCGAGGAGATCTTCTACAAAGTATTTTTCATTCTCTTCATCTTCTAGGTCTACTTTAGCCTTGATGTCATCATCCTCATTTTCAGCTTCTATAATGGGTTATGGATTTCCTTCTAGATTTCCATCATCTTCTTGACTGATGGTCATGGTCAATGCTCCTTTTGAGTGAGGGTCATGAAGTTTGTCCCATATACCCTTTGCTGATGAATATTTTCATAGATTTTTCTTTACAGAATTAGGTAGCCCATTCAAGATTTCCTTCATTGCTTTTGCATTGTACTCCTTGGATTCTTCATCCATTCTGCTATCAACAATCACCGATTTCCAGATTTCAACGCCTTGAGTCTATAGGAAATTCCTCATTCTTGCTTCCCATATACTAAATTTCCCATTGAGCCTTGGAGCCTCCTCAAATTGATTGTCTTCTATTTTAGTAGTAGAGGGAGACACATCCTTAGGAGGATTGGAGACTTTCTTCCTTGACTTCACCATTTGTGTTCTAAAGGTAACCCTTCAAGTTGTTAAGCTTTGAATGAATGTACTGGATCTAATACCAATTTTTGGAAATAACGAGGGGGGGTGAACCAGTATTTCTTTTTCTGACTATTGTTTTACCAGTTAAAACATATATATTCAGAACACAAGATGAACAACAAGAATAAATGATTTTATTAATATAATATTTGCAGTAAAATAGATACAATATATAGATGGTTGCAATTAGTTTCCAAGAACCAAATTGGACTTTTGTAAGGCTCCAACCTCTAGAGCTCCAACGTTATTTCACCAAGGCACAAATCTTGGACTTAGGAGCACCAACTCCCAAGGACTTCAATCCTTTCTAGTTCCTGAGCCACCAGTCCCAAAGACACCTATCCTTCCTACTTTTGAGGCATCAACCCCAAGGACTCCAATCCTTCTTACTTCTGAGGCACCAGCCCCAAGGACTCCAATTCTTTCCAGTTCCTGATACACCAGTCTCAAAGACACCTATCCTTCCTACTTCTGAGGCATCAACCCCAAGGACTCCAATCCTTCTTACTTGTAAGGCACCAGCCCCAAGGACTCTAATCCTTCTTTCTTATGAGGCACCAACCCAAAGGTTTCTAACCCAATCTTGTCAAGGCATGCTTGATAGTAATGTTCTGCTCTCAAAACTCTTCATTACTAAGTTCTATTTGTTTACAGCTTCACTGTAGTCTCCATGCTACAGCATCAATGACAGACAGTCTTCTCATGAAGGAGTCTTTACAACTCTTTATACTACCCACACAAAGTCTCCAATAGCCTTCATGACCTCAGATAATTTCTCTATAGAGCTTTAGTGAATCCACTGTCAGCTGCACTAAGATTTGCATAAGAACTAGCTTTCTATTCAAGCATATGTTCTTATTGTCATAGTGAATGCTTCAACATGCTATTTCTCTACTAGGTACTTCTTCCCTTCGACTGTATCCTGTCCTATTGGTCCTTCAGCCGTTTTTTTGTTCTGTTGGACCCTATGCTACGACCTCTATTTATTCCAATTGTTTCAACAATACAACTACTCCACTTAACACCCCTTATTCTCTGTTTTTGTTGTTGTATACGCTCTTGATTCCTCTGACTCTTGGTTTCCTCTTTTCGTTGGCTCTTTGGCTTCCTCAACATTCGCTTCAGCTCCCTCTACGCTAGCTTGCCCTTCGGCTTCCTTGATTCTCAGTCACTATAGATTCCTTTGTCTCTTCATGCTTACAGGACACGTTCATTCATGAGAGAAGACCAAACACACAGAGAAAAATTGCTACCTCTTCAAACTGTAACAGAGCCCCATTTTTCCAATGATAATAGGCATACACACAGACAATTTTGTTTAACAGACGTGCCACATCCCAATCGCAATCGCAATCGCCATGATTTAGCCTACTGAACTATCATTTAGGCCTTCTCAACTATCGGGTGCATTTTATACTGCATTTTTTCCTTCAAACCGCGCGCAAGCCAAATATTCAATTACACAGGAATTATGAGTAAAAATAGGCAAAAAGGCTAAAGGGCAGTCTTCAAGAATCAATACACCAGCATCTGTATTGTATCAGGTCCACAGTATAATCACAATTGGCGCTCAAGACTTCCGAGGGTCCTTTATACATCAAGACCATGGCATCATCAATGACCGACTGTCGATCCTCCATTGGACGCGATATTATATTAAGCCATGTCACAATGTTTAAATGATTCCACATGCTTTATCGCAATCGGTGCTTTGCAAGGTCCGATAGGTGGACGCGACATATAATACAACATTTCATAATTGTGCAGCGGGTCTGTTATATAATATATGTGTGTGTGTGTGTGTGTGTGTGTGTGTGTTGCAATTGCAAGGTCCGATAGGCAGACGTGATATATAATACAACATTTCATAATTGTGCAGCGTGTCTGTTATATAATATATATATATATGTGTGTGTGTGTGTGTGTGTGTGTGTGTGTGTGTGTTGCAATTGCATAAGGCCGGCATACATAACCATATATATATATGAAATACTATCCATACTACATCTATTTATATACCCGAACATATATGTCATTGGGTCCGCATATATGTATCGCAATCGGGGGTTTGGGGTGATGGCACATAGCCAAACCGCCGATTTCCACTATCACCGATATTTATGTATATGCCCACTCCGATAGTGTATTCCGCACACACATATATAAATTCTTCCTTTCCGCTCCAATAATGTATTGCATATATGTATCGTTTTGACCGCTGATAGTGCTAAATACATATATATCTATGTTTTGGCCTTCGATAGTGTTAAACGCATCCTTTGCTCCTTTGATATCTCCCGATAGTGTTAATATGGGTTTATAACGCCAATAGTGTATATGACCCATATATATCTATATATATATATATATATATATATATATATCTATCTAATATATATATCTATATATATATAATATATAATATATATATATATATATAAGTTTGTGCCTCCGATAGTGTAAATGCACATATATACAAGGGTTTGCGCCTCCGATAGTGTAAATGCATGCATATATATGATATGTGCTCCCGATAGTGTAATTGCACGCATATGACCCTGTCTGCTCCCAATAGCTCTGTATGCTTCCTCCATTGCTCTGATGGCTCCCGATAGTTGTTAAATGCATGCATATATATGTCTGCGCTCTGATATGCTCTCTGATGGCTTTGTTTGCTCTATTCTTATTTGGCACATATATGCCATATATATATGCTTTGTTTGCTCCTGTAGCTCTGATAACTCTGTTTTGGCATATATATATATATATATATATATATATATATTTATATATATATATATATATATATATATATATATATATATATAATATATATATATATATATAGATATGGCTCCTCCTGTAGCTCCTCTTAGTTCTTATTGCGCATGTATTACATGCAATTATCCTTCGATATGGCTCCTCTTGCTCCAATGTGGCTCCTCTGGCTTGGCAGTGTCTTTCAAAGACCTCCTTTGGTAACTCCTCTTGCTTATAGCTTCACTATCTTGATGGCCTTGCTCCTGTCTCTTCATGGATCTGCTCGGCTTCCCCTTAGCTTCATGTCATCCTCTAGTATCTAGAATATTGTCATATTAACATCAATGACAACCTAGGTCAACACATGTCTAGAGAAAGAGAGACTGGAAGTATTTCAAAAGAGGAAGCATTCAAGAAATAATTATATGACTTTACTGACATGGTTAGACTCCTCTATAAAGAGAGGAATACTAGAACGGTTGGAGGGAGTTCTAAGCCTCCACATGGAGAGGGAATATTTGGAGATAAAAAATATGAAAAGAAGGATTCAAAGGGTAATGGAGAAAAGCCTCCTCCATCTCCACCATCTTCATCTTCATCATCCTCAACGTCTCAAACAACATCATATTGCACTTCCACCACAAAAATTGTTCATACTCATTCAAAAACCCCAAAGGAAAAAACTCCCTTACTCAAATTGGACATTAAGTTTGAACTTCTCGTGTACAATGTTGAGGTGAATGGAGAAAAGTTAGACAATTGGATTCGACAATTGGAGGTTTATTGCGGAATTCATAACCTTCAAGAAGATCACATAAAGATCCAGTTGGCTTCATTGAGGCTAGAAGGAGCAGCATTAGTCTGGTGGGAAGCAAAGACTCAAGAGGAAATGTGAATTTATGGTAAGATATACATTTTTTGGGTTGAATTTGTTTTTGCAATTAAAAGATAGTTTTATCCTTTAGCCTATATGCAAAAAGCCATTATGAGTTGGCAAAACTTTAGGCAGCTCAAGGGCCAAACAGTTCAAGACTATAACCAAGATTTTAGGAAGAGGGCTTTGTTGTTAGGAGTAAACTTGAATTCCCAAGATACACTGTTGAAATATATTAGGGGTTGACATTCCTACTTAAACATACTATACTCATGTTCAATCCAAGAAATTTGGATGAGGTATGTGTGCAAGCCACACACCTTGAACCAAGAGGAAAGAACATTCAGGAAGAGGGCAGTAAGAAGAAGCCATTCAAGTGTAAGGAGAAAGAGAAGGGTGGAAAATGGAAGGGAAAGAAGAATGAAAGTGTGAAGAAAGAAGGGGAGAAAACTATATGCCAACGTTGTTCCAAATCTGGGCATGATGAAACCCATTGTTGGAAATTACATCCCAAACTAAGGCCTAAGAAACCAAACAATAAGGGAAAACAAAAGACCATTGCTACCACACAATATGATATTGGATCAGATTCTAGTGATGAGACCAAGATTTCAGCCATGGTTACAAAAAGAAAAGAAGTTGTTGCATGCACTAGTTCCTCACATAGTCATAACAACACTCAAAACGAATAATCAATAATAGAGTTGTTCAATGTAAGGGTAATTTCAAATCATACAAAGATTAATGCATTATTTGATAGTGGGTCACAATCAAACTTAATTTCAGAAGACTAGGTCAAAAAGATTAATCTTGAAATTGTACCTCATCACAATCCATATCCCTTGGTTGGATAGTCAATAATGCAAATTTACAAGTTACAAGGAAATTCTTATTCAAGTTTTCCATTACTGAAAAATTCATTAATGAAGTTGAGTTAGATGTAGTTCCACTAGACATCTCAAGAATCATTTTGGGAAGTCCTTATTTGTATGATAGGAAAGCAGTATTTTATCGCCATGAGAACAAATACCTATTTCTCGAGGATGGAATAGAGTATATTGTGAGATCCCATCGCAAAAAGTTAAACATTTATTTGGTTAATGCAGGGCAGATGAAGAGACTAGTAATTGCAAGTAAAAAATGTGTTTCTCGTGATAAAAAAAAATGATATTGATTATGAATCTTTTGAAAGTTGTGATGACAAATTAAAATTTGATTTGTTTGATGTGGTAAGCAAGCATGGTGAGATGTTTCAGGAACCAAAAGGGTTACCTCCCAAGAGGGGAATTTAGCATGAGATACAGTTGCAGCAGGATGTTCCACTTCCAAACAATCTACTTCGCCATGTGGTTCACCTATTGTTTTGGTGCTAAAGAGGCACAGGACTTGGCGCATGTGTGTGGATTTTCGTGCACTGAACAAAATCATGGTAAAGAATCATTATCCACTCCCAAGAATTGATGATGGCCACACCTGATGGAATTATGAACCAAATTTAAAATATACTGAGTTCCGTAAAATGAAATTTTTCTATGTATTTTCACATTTTCGTTATGTAAATGAAATACAGAGGAAAATGCCTGAAAGCAATAAAACCAGACCCGAAGGGGAAATAAAGGCATGATTAAAAAAATTTGATTTCTGTAGGTGGGATTTTGGGCAGGCCTTAGGCGGAAAGTGGTTTTACACTGGCTCCGCCCGATACCATATAGTGAACGATGCATGGCTAGTGGAGGAGAGAGGAAAACCGCCTTTTCGGGCGGGTAACCTCTGTGCTCCTAAACCATCTGAAATGCATGATGACCATTGGATCAGAAATCCCATAGATCAATGGTGGAAAGCACTATAGTGCCCAAAGACAAATCCGAAAGGAATCTAGGGCAGATTCTACAATTTCTAAAATCTGGGAATTTGATTTTTCAATGTATTTCTCGTATATTTGGAATTTAGCTCATATGCTTAAGAGATGCGATATTACACCTAATGGAGGACCCAGTAGGGTTATAGGGGTGATTTAATGGATTTTTAGGTCTGGAAATCACGCCCAATAGTGTATTTTTCAGAAATTCTCTGTGTAATGGGATTTTCCCAAATTTTGGGTTTTTTCCAGAGAAACAGCCACGATTCCTCCTATAATAGCTCCTAATCATCATTCCAAGCTACAAGTAGGCATTTTGGAAAACAATGAGGTGTTTGAAATCCATAGAGCCGCAGAGCCAAATGGCCAATCGAACAGAGAACACAGAGAAGCCACAGAGCCACAGGGGAATGATTGAATGCAGGGAAAGGGCTGGGGAAGCCAAAAAGCTAAGAAAATGCTTCAAAGGAGCCCAGAGAGCTCAATTTAGAGCAATCTTAATGTTGAAAGAAATTTCAGAGCTGAGAGAACATAGAGAGTGAAAAGCTACTGTGCAGAGTAGCCGAGGGAGCCTTTGGGGTCACTTCGAGATCAAGTGAAAAGCCAGAGAGCTAAAGGTTGCAAAAAGCCAAAGCCAAAGCCCATAAGCCAGAGACGAAGAGCCAGAGCCAGAGCCAAGAGTCAGAGCCAAGAACCAAATCCAAGAGTAAGAGCCAAAGTGAGAGCCAGATCTAGAGCCAAGAACTAGAGCTAGAGCCAAAAAGTCGAGAGCTTCAAAGCTAGGGATAAAATGGTGTCTAAACCCATTGTTTCTATGTAAAATAGTGGAATTGAGCCAAGAGCTTGTAAAAATAACTTACACCATAATCCCAGAGAGCCTACTTGAGTTGACTAGAGCTCAAGGAGATGTAGCCCAGGAGTTTTGGGTGAACTCCGTATTAAATTGTTGTCTTATGTGTGTTTTTTGTTGGCTACATTGTTTCATTTTTATATGCCTTATATCAGTTTAAGAAAATCAATTGACAACACATAAACAGTTTAAAACCAAACACAAGCATACATCTTTATTTTCAAGCATATTATCAATTCTGCATTGGTTAATCAATAAGAATTGGGAACATTTAAGCTTTGAAAGTGGGAGAGGTCCTTGTAAGTTAGAGAAGGAGCCTAAGTGCCCCATTTTCAGATCACTTACTGATGTTGAAAGGATAGTTTTCACTTAGGAAACATGAACAAATAACTAGACAACACAAGTCATCTTGAAACGATAACTCATGAAACATATGTAAGCTCCATAATTGAACAAGGAAAAATTTTGGAGGGTCATTGTCGCAGCGATAATACCTTATTCTTGTGGTTTCTACATAACTCCATGACTTACTTTCATGAGATCTTTATATAAGGTTTTAATACAAATCCCAAAAATATATAAAGCATGTACATTAACCAAACATGTTATTCCATAAACACTAAGACAAAAGAGAATGTTATTGACACAAACTACTATTAAACCCCCAAATCTACCATTGTGAAGCATTCCAAACACATTAAACCCCGTATTCTCTTTGAAAAAGGTATAATATTTGTTAGAGAACAACATTACTCCTCAAAGCTATGAAGGGAGTAGTGGAAATTAAAAATAACTCTAACAATATCAATCATGAAGATGGATATAAATTTAACTAACCATAGACATACATTATTAATCATCTCTAAGCCATAGAGAACCATCATAATTCCTACCTTTTTTGCATCATGTTTCAAAATGTTTCCCAAGTATCTTCCTTTCGAAACTCCTTTGTGGCGTGCTCCTCAACTTTCTTCACTTTTTTGGGGTTTCTTTTTCTTGTTTAGTAGCACCACTTACTCATGTTCCTACTTTTTCCTTTTCCATTTCTTCACTTACTTATTATTCGTGTATATTTTAATCTTCCTCTTCTACCAAAATTTTTAAATATTTTACCTTTGTCCCTTTTAATTTTATGTCTTGACGAAATGTACTCTTTAGACCTAATAATTCCACATAGTTCTTTTCTAGACCTAAAAAATTTCATCGAGTTTCTCCATTAAATTCCTCATAAACTCATTCTTAGTCCTTTATATAGACTATCATCTCCCATCACCACCATTTTTTTTGTTACACATATCCCTTTCATAACCTTATTGTAGCTCACTTTCTCTTCTTTTAAATTTTGTGCCTGTGTTCATATTACCATTTTCCACTTTGACTTCTCCCTCCATCCTTAATATTATTTTTATGTACTTCACTTTATATTTGAGTAATGAAGTTTTGAAATGGTTAAAAGGTGAATATATGTTAAGGAAATTCATTTGTGAGCCACTATTCTATGATATAAGAAAAAACCTTCGAGCTTCATTTTCTCAATGTACATTTTCTCATGTTTACAAGGAAAAGTGCTTGGAATCCAATTAAACTCTCCAAAAATATCCTTGAGAGGTAAGAAGGCACTTAGGAAATCAATAAATCCCTTAAGAGACTACTTAATTATTACTTTCATGAGTTATGGGGTTAATCTTCTTTTAGTTTTTAGTGATGATTTAACTAATATTTCACCTCAAATATGGTTTTAGAATTTTCTTTTGAATGGTGCATGGTTAGGTTTCTTTCTATGATCAGAAAGTTGTCATGAAATGCATGAAATATTTTTATATCATCTTAGATCTATCTTAACTCTATATCTATCAAGTGCTAAGAGGGATCAAATGTCCTTTCACTCTAAAAGAGGTTTGCATCTCGAGATATTTGGTCCATCTTAAGGAGTTGGTAGTTGGAATTAAGATGGATGCAAGTTGGTTTTCTTATTTATTATAATTAATTATAATTATAATTTAATTATTTTAATTTTTTTATAAATGTTGGTGGAATCGGTAGCATGATAGTTTTGGGTGTCACTGGTTGATACCCATCAACTACTACTATAAACCTCTAGGTGTTTCACACGTTGATACCCATCAACTACTACTATAACCTCCATGTAAAATTGCATTGCCCCAACCACGACACACAAACTAGACAAGGATTGAACCAACCACACAAATGCCTTAGCAACGCAATAGGTCGGGCCCCTGGGTCTTATAATTATAATTATCAATTTTATATTTTATACTTTTTTTTTAATTTTATGTAATTTGACATCAAAATGTATGTTTTCTTCTGAGAGCTCCACAGAAGGTCGAGTGGCAGTCTCAGAGGTTCGGGAGGCGAACTCTGAGTTCTGGGTGGCATTCTCAGAGGCATTGGGGGCCAATTCAAAAGGGTTGGCAGCGAATTTGGAGATACTGGTGGCCAATTCAGAATCGCTGGGGGAGAATTCAGAGGATTTGGGGGCGAAAACAGAGGTACATTTGGAAAATACAAAGGTGGTGGTGGTGCTTGGAAGGTTCGGGCAGTGAATTCTGGCTCCTGGGTGGCCTCACGATTTGCTCAAAGCATTCAAGGGAGCAGGAGAATTTCCCATGGCAAGGCTTCGACATCAGCAACCTTGCAGGAGAGGTTCTGGGCGTGGCTCATCCTCGCGTCAACCGGCAGAGAGGGAGCACCACCATTGCTGTTGCTGCTATTGCTATCGAAGGGAAGGGGTCACGCCACTCCAAGCAGGACAATACCTAGAGGTTGGCTGTGTAAGAGAAGGGGAACCAACCCTCCCTGCGTTTGGCTCAGTGGTGTTCACCCTGGGCAAATCCCGGGACAATCCAGGAATTAACGCTCATGTTTCGGTGCTTTTCACTCAAGCTCCAGAAGGGATTGAAGGAGAGACGCCTCCAGGAATGGAGGATCTACCCCCAAAGGGCTCTGGACCGGCATGCCCCTTGCCACCTCCATCAAGTGGGGCGGGAACCTCAGGGAAGGTGATCATGGCCGACCCCTCCATCTCCCCAGCAAAGAAGTCTCCAGACTCAGCACGGGCCAAGTGGGACACCATGTGGGAGGGTATCCCTGAGGGTCAGGGATGGTGCACCATTGAGGAAGAGAAACCTCCTGAAGACAATTGACCTGCCCACGAGCACTCCAGCAACTGCCAATTTCACTCAGCTCGGATCTAGAATTTTTTCTGCTGCGGATCACGTGATTCGGGTTAGCATTTGGTCTGTTCTCTTGCAGTTTCTTATAGTGTCCAGTCCATTTTGGTCATGTTTCGTTTCAGTGTGTCTTGTTGGTATCAGTCCCCAGCCTGTCAATGAAGACCGCCCCTGCGAGGGCTGGAATGTTTATGAGTAATTCAATGAGTTTGGGTCTGTTTTTTGGCATTTTGGTAAGGTTACGTGCCTCAGTCAGTCTTTGTAGAAGCATAATGAAAACGTTGTTGATGCTACCCCTGTGTGGGAGCTTTTTGAGTTAGTCTAATTCACCCAAGGCGCCACTGGTGGCCATGGAAGTCCTGCTTCACTGTCTGTAACTTCTCTCTGTACATATAATATAAAAGCTAGCTAGTTTTACCGAGAAAAAAAAATGTATGTTTTCTTGATAATTATCATTATTATTTATTTATGTATTTTTATCCAAGCAATTACTTTTAACTTTTTTTTTTCAATTGAGCCCGCATGTAAACATTTACACCACTACAACATCTCCCCAAAAGCTTTTTACTTTTAGATTTAAATTTAAGAAATGGTATAAAATAAATATTTATAAATTTTGATTTTGAAATAGTTATGGTTTTTGAGCAAGTGATATTGATAAGCCATGATATTGACCAATGGTATTGTAACAAATCCTATTTACAAGTTAATAATATATATAGTAAAATGGAGGTAAATATCCATAACTAAGAATCTTGATATATTGTATGTTTATTTTAAGTATTAAGTCTTAATTTTAAAAATGTTATAAAATTAAATTAAAATAAAATATCTATTAAAAAATTTATTTTGAAAGGAATGATGGTTTTTGGGTATGTGTTATTGAGGGATCAAATCTCCTTTCACTCTAGAAGATGTCTACATCTCAAGGGATTTGATCTTTGGCAAGTTAAGATGGATCTAGATTGATTTTATTATTAATTATAATTATAATTATTAATTTTATTTTTAGTGGTTCTAAACCATTATCCTAAAAATTTGATGTGATTTATTTGGAAGAGACTTGGTATACAATAAAATAATTACATATCTATTTTGGAATATGATTATTAAATTTTAATTTAATTATAAATAATTAATAGATAGATGGTTTTATGGACATGTAGCATTGATAAGTTATAGTATTGGTCCATGGTATTGTAAGAAAATCTATTTATAAGTTAAAATTTTCCATAGCCTAGTCTAAGTTATAGACAAAATAGTCTTTTTCACGGGAATTGAGCAATACAATCTCAAGCAAGATTGTGATTTTTTTTTTAATATAGATTTTTGAATGGGTAAATAGATTCAACACCTTGAAAAACCACTTGGGCACTCCATTTTTGTAAATTAAACATCTTAAACTCAATTTTAAAAAAATATCTACCAAATTTTAGTTAAAATTAATTAAAAAAACTACCTTGAAAAAAGAAATTAAATTATACCTTTAGCTTATATAACTAGACTAATATATTAATAACTAATTTAAAAAATTATTAACTTGAAAAAGCAGTTACATTTAGAAAAGCTCACCTAATAACCTCACGAAAAACATTAAAACAAATATGAATATAAAGTCACATATTCAAATTCCCTATTACTTAGAGGCATGGGCATAGGCATGTCACCTAGAATTATAATAAAAACACATAGAATCAGTGTCAAATTGGCATGGACATGGGTATGTCACCTAGAATTATAACAAAAACACTTAGAATAGATGTCAAAGTGCTAGCATACTAAGCTGTACAGTTTATCTCACATTATAATAATAATAACCACTGGAATATGTGTAAAATTAATAAAAAACGAATCCAATTATCAATTACTATATATATATATATATATATATTATCAACAATGGGGAAATACCAGAAATCTAGATCACACTTCAAATATTATTTCACCAAACAGATAAAGCTAGATTACATTATGTAATTTATGCCGTAGAGAGCGAGCAAACCATTATATCAGGGGATCATTTTGTTCTATATAACTCGGGTGGGAGGACTGGATCTTGAAAGTGGAGCGCACTGAGGAGAGTTGTGGAGGGTCCGAGATTTATTTTTTTCGCGGAGAGTTGTGAAGGGCTTGAGATTTTTTCGCTGGAGAAAGAAATATTTTAGCAATCGAAGTTGAAATCTGACAAAGGCTCCCAGAGGTGTTGTTGCATATGATTTTAGTTAAGCTTCCCAATATGGTTCTAGGAAAAACAAGGAGTGTGTGAAAATAGTGGAAAGATCTACTATCTTCTTGTGATGCCTTCGAAAGACTTGTTCCAAAATGGTCGCTTTGTTCTACCCAGGGGTTTTTGATTCAGATCCATTGAGATTCCAAAGATGACGTGGAATTTTGGGTTATAGAAGGATGCAGTACTGGTTCACACATTTCCAAAGTACCTTTGCTCAATTGCATCATTTTGAATAGTTGCAAGAGCATCGTGTGTTGTCATGAACGAGGGGATCAGTTGGATCTTTCCGTAGGAATTCCTGGTACCACCAATTGGAGACACCTACCTCGTCCACTTCAACCACTTCAATGGAATGGTTTTCGACTCTCTCCTTAGGCTATTCTTTGTTAAACCACCAATTGCAATCTTCAAATGATGAAACCCAAGATGTTAGACCTAAGACAGAGACCCCTCTAAGACCAAGTCATCCTTCCTTCTTGATTGGATTTCCTTACACAGTGTCCAACAACAACCTTCAACCTTCCAACAATGTTTCTAGCAACTTCAACCCCCAACAATAATTTATGCAACTTTGACCTAGAAACTTCAAACTTGATGTAGCTTCAAAACTTCAACCTTGATGTAGCTTCGTAGCTTCGGCCTTGATGAAACTTCATATCTTCAACCTGATGCAACTTCACAACTTCAAATTTGATGCGGCTTCAAAGCTTCGACTTTGATGCAGCTTCATAGCTTCGACTTTGATGTCCCTTCACAGTTTTGGTCTAAATGCAACTTCACAACTTCGACTTTGATACAGCATCCTAACTTCGTCCTTGATGCAACTTCACAACTTTGATCTTTATGCAGATTCACAACTTCAACTTTGATGTAGCTTCCTAGTTTCATTGCACATTAGAGAGTGAGAAAGAAAGACCCAAAACTTCAATTCCAGCTTCTGTTTGGAGCTTCCCTTGCCTTTTGGACATCTTCTCCTTAAGATCAAACTTCGTCTCTTTCTTTTTCACATGTCTTGGATGTGTGCTTCAAATGAGGTCGAAGGCCTCATATATATAGGCTTCCTAGGGGTACGAATTGCGTTCAAGAGGCTCACTTGATATCTTGTAGGCCAACTTGATGTTGGAGGGTCTTTTGACACAATTTTGGCTCAAATAAATTCTTTTTACTTGTTACAAGATTCCCAATGAGATATTTTATATATTTCAATGACTCTTTTAACTTATTGACTTTATGACAAACCCTAAAAGCACATAATGGGTGCTTGACCTATAAATAAATTGATCTTGAGCATAAAATTGATGCTATAAAATAACAATAACAAATTTTATTTTTTCTCTTGACATCAAATACTTAAAATCAAGATTGCATAAGACATTATGAAGACCAAAATTAGTTTCATATTTAAATAGTTGCAACTCCATGTAGGTGTTGCAAATCGCTACAAGTCTTGCAACTCTCTTTGCTCTAGCAAAGTAAATTTGTTGCAACTTTGATATATAACCATACTTGCTGCAACTCTTCATTATTTCTACACCTCTTCATTCTTTTGTAACTTTTGGATGCAATTATAAAGAGTTGCAATTGTTGGTTTTCTAGTGCAATCAAGACTAGTATAGTTTTTCAAAATTGATAACTACTTCCTATGATACAATTTGTCTTCTTATAGTATTCCAGTCATTAAGCAGTTATACTAGAAAAACTTTAACCATTTACTTTCTATAATAGAGCAATAGAGATCATTGTAAACAGTAAGAAAGAGACAAGAGACACCAAAAAATTAGGCTCATAGCCACGACAAAAGCCACAAGGGGTAAACCAAACCAATCTTTCCTTACGAGAGAGAATTTAGTTTATAAATAGTAAACCAAAATATTCCAATAAGATTCCAAATCTGACCTCAATAAATACCAAGTCAAAGTAGTCAAAGCAGTCAATGAAGAGATGTAAAAATTCTCAACTTTAGTCAAAGTCAAGTATACAACACTAGGGCCTAATTTCCACCTGTGGAAGCTCAAAACAGGAGGGTTGAAATTTGATCAACCTCAGTCAAATAGTTACCTACAATTTTGATTCAAAGAGGCAAAGTTGAATGCTGATCAATATCCCGAAAATAGAATAGAAACTCGATCTACCAAGAGTCAATGAACCTCAATCAAATTTTTCCTTCTCAAATAAGTCAATGGCTTGTTCAATAGAATCAAGTCTATCCCAAGTCAATGTTGGTCAAACATAAGAATACAAGTTGGTCAACATAAAATAGAAAATCTTCCTTTGACTCCTTCGCACTAGTGGATATTTCTTTGTGATTTTTAGATTAAATGGTGTGGTGATGATGCCAAAATGAGCTCCAACGTATTCATATTTATATCTAGTTGAGGAGGTGGCTTTTTCCACATGTGGGGTTGAGCTGTTGACTTTAGGCTAACATGGTCAAATAGCGAAATTTGAATTTTCTCTATCAATTTTCCAATGAAAATACTAACCATGTCTACCGAATTTTTCAACACTCCCTCTTAGCAATGGAGGTACTTTTAATTCTCTCTTAAGATTAATTTTCTTGACCAATCCATAGGTCCCTCAGCCACAGCCTAAGTGAGAGATCAAAAGTACAAGTCTCTCTCTATTAAGATCAATCTCCCTAACCAATCCTTAGGTCTCCTGGCCCACATCGTAAGGAAGAGATCACTAGTCTCATCATAGGAAAGATACATAGCGTCCAACACATCCCACAACCGTAGTGGGGTCGATAAATGAGTCCAAACCAATCATATGCATAGGATACATATCCATGACCAATCATTAGGTCCCTCAGCCCACATCCTAAGGGAGGAAATTGAAGATCAATCACTCTTACCTGTCCATAGGTCTCCAATTCTCTACCTAAGGGAGAGATCACAAAATCAGTGTCCCAGACAAAAATGGTCTTCTAGTAAAAACCTAAGGGATCACTTTATGACTTAGAGTCAAGCTCCCTAACCAGACTTGGTAGCCTCCTGGTCAATTGACCTAAGGGAGTGACAATATTCTCGATCAATCCATAGGTCTCCTAGTTGCATCTTAAGGAAGATTGTCCATAATATGATGTTTTACAATCAATGTTCCCTCTCTCTCAAAGAGGGGTTCTCAAAAAATCCAATTTGTTCTATGAAATATATAAACTTGATCTGGGACAACGACTTTTTCAACACATCAACAACTAGCTCATCAGTAGGGACATACTTTATCCTCACATCTCTCCCATGGATGATATTCTGGATATAATGATACTTGATTTTAATGTGCTTCAGCTTGTCATGAAATATTAGGTTCTTAGAAAGCTTCACACAAATTTGATTATTATAATATATAACGGTCGATTCCCACACTTGATTAGAGAAAACGAGAAATAATTTTCAAAGCCACATAGTTTCACAACATGTTAAACATGCAACTATATACTCATCCTCAATTGTAGTCAAAGGCATTGAAGTTTTCTTTCTACTAGACCATGAAATAATAATGGAGTCCAAACCAAAATAGAATCTAGAAGTGCTCTTCCTATTATTGTAGCTTCTAGTCCAATCAATATCAGTAAATCCATGTAGCTTCCATTCTCCATTAGAAACATATCTTAAACCATATTCAATGGTACCATGCAAATATCTCAAAATATGTTTTACTACAACCTAGTGCACATGTCGGGTCTCAACCAAAAATTGGTTCAACATGTTCACAACATAGAAAATTTCAATTCTAATGTTCACAAGATAGTTCAATGTGCCAATCAATTTGTGATACATCAAGGGATCAATCAAATCAGGTTCACAGTCATGTATCTTCTTCAAATTTGTCACCATCGAAGTATCCATGGACCTACAGTCCATCATGCCAAATCTCTAAAGTACATTTATAGTGTATCTAACTTGGCCAAAAAATATTCCATCAGGATTTTTCCAAATTTCCAATCCCAAATAGTAATGCATGAGACCAAGATCCTTCATCTCGAATTTAGAAACTAACTCCCTATTACAGTAGGAAATCAAAAGTTAAACCCATGTTAGAAACAAATCATCTACATACAACACCAACATTAAGGGCTTTCCTTCATCAATGTTAAAGTTTAATTTTGGATCAACTTTGCTCTTATTCAAGCCAAGAGTCATTTCTATACAGCCATCAATATAGGAGTACCATGAAAGAGAAGCATACTTCAAACCATACAAGGCTTTCTTCAATTTCCAAACATACATGTATCTTTATCATGGACATCAAATCCTTGACATCGCTCAATATAGACATCCTCTTCAATGACTCCTTTAAAAAAATCATTTTTTACATCCATTTGATGTAATTTCCAACCTGTAATAGAAGCAAGAGCAATAACAAATCTAATAGAATCATACCTAGCAATGGGAGAAAACATGCATTCATAGTCCTCTCCCTCTTTCTAAGATAATCCATGAGCCACAAATCTATCCTTGTGCGTTTCAACACTTTCATCAGCAACATGCTTGATTTTGTAGATCTACATAGAAGAGACAACAAAATTTCCTTCATGTCTTGGCACAATTTCCAAAACATCATTCTTTAATATATATTGATATTCTTTAGTCATGGCATCTTTTCAAACTTTTTCCTCCTTTGCTTCTTCATAGGTGGATGGATTCTTCTTATGTAGCAATGGTGGTTGTCACATCATTACTACATAAAAAAAGTTCTTCTTTAGCTTCTTACTTTCCATGAAGGTCCCACGAGGTGTAGCATGTCCTTAAAATTCATTCAAAGTTATTGTAATCCATGTTGGTCTCTTTTTAGTCTCAGGTACAATGGATTTGGGATATTTAACAAGTTCATGATCATCAAATACTTTATGAGGGTCTTCATCCACAGGTTCAAGTTCTTTTGATTCCATAATCAAAGATAACACCCCTAAAAGCCTCAATAAACAATTGTCATGGAACATAAATCCCGAAGGATTTTTAATTCTCATTATAGTTAACAAAAGTCCCTTTCTTCCCAAAAGGTTCCAATCTTTTTCTTTTCTCCTAGGGCACACAAACATAAATAGGAAAACCAAAGATACTTAAATTCTAAACATTTTCTCTCTCACATGTGAAGACTTCTTCAAGATTCTTATAGTCCAATATTCAATGTGGGAACCTGTTTTGAGCATAAGCAGTTGTTCTTGCAACTTCTCCCCATAGAAACACTAGTAGTCCATGATCATGAAGCATGGCTTTGGTATCTTCCATAATTTTCCTATTATTTCTTTCGACAGTTCCATTTTGTTGAGGATAGTAGGGAACTATCATATCCCTCTTAATTCCAACATCCTTGCAGAAGTCAACCAACTCCTTGGATACATATTCTACACCATTATCAGACCATAAAGTCTTGATTCTTTTTATTGTAGCATTCTCAACCTGTGTTTTGAATTCATGAAAATTTTCAAACACTTGATACTTTGTATTTAAGAGATAAATCCATGTTTTGCTAGAGAAATCATCACATAATACATGTTTTCACCCAAAGTCTTCTCGAACATATGCCCACAAACATCATAGTGCACAAGATGCGATATTCATTTGGATCTATTGCCACTGCTAGTACATATTCCTTTAACATTGTTTCCAAGGCACAACCCATAAAAGCTCCATCATGATCAAATTTAATTTTTGGTGCACCATTAACAAAATATTTCATTCTAGACAATGCTTTATAATGAACATGAGCATAACTTCAATGCCATACACAAAGATCATAGGTGTTTATTAGTGCAGCTTGAATTGTGTAGTATACATAGGGGTACCATGGTTACCTCAATACCATCTATCTAATACCATGGTCTTATTAGATTATTGCTAAATACTTGTGGTCCCTTACATGATATGGGTTAACCACCTTATTTATTACTATGGTCCATATTATCCCCCCTAGGTATTCTACAAATTGAACATCCAAGAAGATGATATAGGCCTCCAATTCATACACCAATGACTTTAGCATATCCAAAGGATGCAACCTTTTCCCATACTAGAATGTGTCCATCCATGAAAGAAATTTTATATCCTTTGACTTCAAGAGAAGAAATAGACAACAAATTCTTATTCAAACCAAGAACATATAAAATATTGTTAATAGATATATTAACTCCTAATTTCAATTGGAAGGATGAAAATCCAATCCCTTTGACTTCATATTTTCCATTGTCCCCAAGTTAAACTCTTTGAATTATCTTCTGTTCAACCAATTCAGTGAGGATTAGACAACCTCCAAACATGTTCCTAGAGGCACCATTGTCTGCCAACCATATTTCATCATGACCTACAATGGAACCTATAGAGGTAGAATAGAATGAGTACTTAGAATTAAAATCATTCTTCCTGTGCCTCCTCTTATGATATGGTTCATTTAGATCTGTAGAAGAAACATGATGCTTCTCTCTCCTCTTTTTATCCCCATTCCTTTGATAGTCATCCCTTATTTATTTTGAGGACAATGATATTGATAGTGACCATATGTTTGGCAATGAAAACATTGAACATTTGTTAAATATTTTCTATATCCTCAATCTAAGAGGGGGGAGGAGGTTCTGTTTATGGAGCATATTCCCTTCCTAGAGCAGGTCTTGAATTTTGTCTTCTACCAGAACTTCTTTGAAATATTCCAATATTAGGGCTTCTTTTCTTGTTACTACTTGAATTGACTGCAAAAGGTTCTTCACATGGATCTTCAATCTCGCCTCTATAATAGAGTATTGATTGTTCTTGAGTGTAGGCACCCCATAGCTTGTCAAAATTACCTGCTTTTTCTATTCCACAAATGCTTGATGCAAAATAATCCCACAATCTAGGTAAACCGCCCAAAGCTATAACTACCAATTCTTTGTCAGATACTTCTTCTTCAATGGTTTTGAATTCATCTCTTATTTGAGAAATTTTAACGAAGTATGATGCCATTGTATCATTCTTTGTCATCTTTATATTGTGAAGTTTATCGTTTAGATTGATGTTGTTGATAGTGTACAAACCAATAATGGCACCACACATAGCCTTGGAAGATTGATGCTCAGCAATATAGGGAATTAAATTATGCTTAACAAATTCTATAATGATTCATCTTTCCAAGATGACATCTTCTTGAAATTTGTCTTTTCCTATTTGATCAACTAGTTCTATAAATTTTCCTATAACAATACCCAAGACATTGTGCCTTGCAACAGCTTGAGTGGGCCCTAATGGTTAAGAGCATGTGTTTCCTCCTAAGAGGTCACAGGTTCAAAACCAGAGGGGGGTAGAGTATGTATGCCTTCGTAGACTTAGCAGTCAAATCACTGCGCGGAGGTGGGTCCCTTGTCCCACAAACAAGGGGGTCTCATACACCAATTTGGTGTCTGGCTTGGCTGTGACCTTAAAAATGGATATTATTATTATTATTATTACTAGGTCAATCCTAGCCTTCTGTGCCCTATAATTAGTAACTCCTTTAAGATTTTTTTTCCTTCATGAAGAGATTCATGATGAAGATGGGTGATCAAATATAGAAGTTAGAATCCCAAAATCTTCAAAGTGCTTCTCAATTTCCTTCAATATGCTCTTCAAGGTGATCTCATAACTCTTTTCCTACACCAAAACTCTAATTCCATGTTGATTTTATAGTGCAATCAAGACTAGTATAGTTATTCAAAATTGATAACTACTTCCAATGATAGAATCTATATTCTTATAGTATTCCAGTCATTAATTTTTCTTGATGATGAACCACACTTGTTGGTTCGAAATGTGTCGGCCAATAATTTCTCTTATGTGATTTGTACCGAATGACTTTTCTTAATTCACTTTCTATAATAGAGCAATAGAGATCACAGTAAATAGTAAGCAAGAGACAAGAGACACCAGAAATTAGGCTCATAACCAAGGCAAAACCCACAAGGGGAAACCCAACCAATCTTTCCTTATGAGAGAGAGAATTTATTTCATCAATATTACATCAAAATATTCCAACAAGATTATAAATATGACCTCAACGAATACCAAGTCAAAATCGTCAACAGACAAAGAGAAAAAAAGTCAACTTCAGTCAAAGTCAATTTTACAACAATAGGGTGAATTTCATCCTATGGAAGCTCATAATAGGAGGATCGAAATTTAGTTAACCTCAATCAAATAGTCACCTACAATTGTTAGTCAAAGGGGAAGATTTAACTTGCAATCCCTCCCTAAAAAAAAAATAGAAACACAGTCTACCAAGAGTCGGTGAACCTTAGTAAAATTTTACCTTCTCATATCAGTCAAAGTGTCAGTTAATAAAAGAAAGTCTAGCTCAAGTCAACATTAGTCAAACAAAAAAATACAAGTTGGTCAATATAGATAGAAAACCCTCCTTTGACTCCACACATGTGGATGTGTCTCTGTGATTTTCAAATTGAATGATGTGTGATAATGATTCCAAAATGAGCTCCAACAAAGTCATATCTATATGAGGTTGAGAAGGTGGCTTTTTCCATGTGTGGGACTGACTTGTTGACTTTAGGATGACTTGGTCAAACAACAAAATTTGAATTTTCTCCATCATTTTTCCAATGAAAATACTAACCATAGCTACCATTTTTTTCAATAGAAAATTTGTATCACTATCATTGTTGTTGTGACTCTGGTGTTGTGATTACTAGTGTTGTGACTCGTACAACCCCTACTAGTGTTACAATGTTGTAATTCCCCATTTTTCCTATTGTTGCAACTCTAGTGATATTTCTGCAACATTGCACCTGTTATGTGAGTGCCATAGTCAACTATTCAGCTATCAATTTTTCACTAGTTATGTAGTCAACGAATGAATTTTCATGTAGGAAGACAATAGGAATAATTGGATGACCAAGAAAAGAGGATGATTTATCCACCACCTATCACACAACTGAATCAATTCAATTGATGCTCATTTTTTCCATTTTCTTAGAAAATCAATGTTACAAGATTAACCCAACTATCATGGTTGTCCTTCCATCTTTTTTATTAATTTAGATAAAAAAACATATTATATAAAACCCCTCTACTCTCCATGAGTTGGGTAACCAAAAACTAAGAATTGAAAGAGAAGAACAAGTTATTATATTTTCCAAATTTCTTGCAATTTAATTTATGTTTTGATCAATTCGAGTAATGGTGTATTGAGCATTCACATTCTATTTTTTTTCCTAACTAGTGCCTTGTTTAAGGAGGTAAGTTCCCCACCTTAGCGAGGTATTGTTTGTATACACAACAAAGATATGGCTATAATTTCTATTTTTGTTTATGTCTACTTTAACTTTGAATTACTAATTGTTCCAACTTTGAATTGTATTTATTGCTGCAACTCAAGTCTTAATATCATCTTCATTTACTCACTAATTGATTTCTTGAAGGATTTACAACATTGTATGAGTTAAGTTTGTTGTTGCAACTATGTTGTAGTACTAAAACTTGCTATGTTTCCAAAATCATAATAATTTTATTGTCTTAAATAGTTTGGATTGGGTATTTTATCAAGCGTTCAATTTATGGTTACATCTCCTTTACAAACAAGCATAAATAAATGGTTTGTGATTGAATGTGTTTCATATCATACGTGTGCATTACATATTAGTTACGACAACCAAGATCGTTAATGCAAAATCCAATGAGAACTATATCGAGTTCTCACTTTTTAGAGGTAGCAAAAAATAATTCGATTTTGAAAAGTGTAGATATATGATTCACCTTAATTGTTTTTTTGGACCATATTTTATTTTAAATTTTCTTATTTATCAAGTATGTACATTTTTATTTAATGTTAGTGATTTTCATGTTGATTTTGAAAAGAAATGATATAGCATCAACGCCACTTTTGGCGGGCTTACTTTTGAAAATTTAAATTTTCTAATGTATTAAGTGTGGATAATTATTTTTTAAATTTAACAATTTTTTAATTAGTCACCTTCTTCTTCTTCTTATCTAAGATATAAGTGTTTTTGAGGTTTCTTTTTTTTTGTTTCTTTTCAATATTTTTTTGTAATGAAATCTTCATTTTTTTGCATAGTTCAAATATATATATATATATATATATATATAATATATATATATATATATATATATATATATATATATATATATATATATATATATATATATTCGAGAGAGAGAGAGAGAGAGAGAGAGAGAGAGAGAGAGAGAGAGAGATCACTAAAAAAGGAAAATTAAACATTTGACAAAAAATACACATTTTGAGATTTTTTTGCTAAAAATGACATGTTAAATAAATGATTTTTCTAGGAAAAATTTAACAATTTTTTTTTTTAAATGGCATTTTTTATGAATTTTATGTAAGAAAATAATAACATGACCATTTTTTCTTGAAAAAATAATGATTAACATAAAAATTAAAGTAAAAATTAGAGAACACGAATATTAAACATATAATAACAAAAAAACCCCAAAAAAAAAAAAACATAACTAAATAAAATAAAATTATATATTAAAAACATTAAAAATAAAAATTAAATAAAAAATATTAAAAATGCAAAAAGACATTTACAAAATAAAGAAATTATATATCACCTCTTAAAACAAAAAAAAAAAAACAACAAAAATTATGTTTTAAAAAAAATGTTTTCCATTAAAAATTAAAAAATTTATAAAAATAAATAAACAAATAAAATTTTAAAAATAAAAACACAAAACAAAACATTTAAAAATAAAAATAAAATTAAATGGTGATAGCCCATCGCAGGGGCCCCTTGGGGGCTATGGGGATGACATTTGAGACCCAAAATTGGTTGCCACGCCCACATTGCCCAACGGGGCCAGCGCAAGCGTGGTTGCTCACGCCCCTCGCTCATTGTGGAGGTGGGCTAGGGACATTTTATTTTTTATTTGCTTATTTGCTTATTTTTTAATTGTTAATTTTTTTTTGAATGGGGGACATATAATTATATTTTATTTTTTCCCCTCTTTTATTTAATTTTCTTTTTTTTTTTAAGGGGAGACAATTTTTTTGCACTTTTCTATTATTTTATTTTGTATTTTTTAATGTTTTTTTTCCTCTTCTTTCAATGTTTTTTTTTTTAAATAGATATTTGTATCCTTTTCTTTTTAATTATGGTTTTTTTTTCATCCCTCTAATTTTTTCTAATACAAATTTTTATTTATTTTTAATCTTTTTTTTTATATTTGATTTTTTTTGGTCAATTTTAATTTTAAATCTAACCTTTTTCAATGTTTTGAGTTTATTTGATTTTATTTATTATTTATTATGTTTTCTTTGTTATGTTTTAATTTATTTTATTTTTTTAATTTTGTTTAGTTTTTTTTATCGATTTATTTATTGTTGTAAGGGTAACTCTTGATGTTCAACTAGTAACCTGACCCCAATATGTGTCTGTTTGAGAGTTGATTTTTCAAATTTCATTACTATTAATCAAGTTCGCTTTTATTATGGGTTAATTTGATGGTTGATTTTTAAGTTTCATTGCAATAAGTCAAGCAAGGCCACTATGTGTTAATTTGATGGTTGATTTTCAAGTTTTCGTTGCAATATGTCAAATTCTCTTAGGCTAAGATTTTAAAAGAATTATATGTTTAACATTTGGTATAATTATTTTTTCTTTAAATATTTGTTTTTGAGATTTAATTTAATCATGATATTTGATCTCGAAATTTGTTGAAAATCTAATGTTTGGTATAGTCATAATATTTTTTTTAAATTCCATGGCCGAAAAATGTTGAAATTTTAAGGTTTTTGAGTCATGATATTTTATATTTAATGTCATGGTTAAAAAATGTCAACATTTTAACTTTTTTTAGTCATGATATTTATCTTTAACATCGTAATTGAAAATTGTTGGAGTTTTTAGGTTTTTTAGAGTCGTGATATTTATCTTCAACATATTGTTGAAAACTATTGGAATTTTAATAATTTTTGTTGTCATGATATTTTATTTTTAATGTCATTGCCTAAAAATGTTGAAATTTTAGCCTACATCAACACTTTTTTATTTTAGGTTGTTTTTTCATGTTTAATGCACAAAGATTTCAGTGTTTAATGTTATTGTTAAAAAAAATTAACCAAAAAAAAATGTTGATGCAACATCAAGTTACATGTGTTTTTTCATGTTTCTTGTGCAAAAAAAAATTCCTTTAACTATCATTATTAAAGATATTGAAAATTTACCCAAAAAATGATGTAACATCAAGTTGCATGTGTTTTCCATGTTTTTTGGGCAAAAGAATTTGGATTTTACTAACATTATTATAAATGTTGAAAATTTGTCAAAGGAAATTAGCTCATGTGGTATGGTTCACACATTTTGTCCCAAGTAGCTTGGGTTCAAGTCTCTAGATACGCGTTCGCTTGTGTGGCATTTATGAAATAGTTTTACTAATGGTGGAATAGTGGAATTTGTTTATCGATTGTGTCTAGTGAAATGTACTCAGTTATGTTTAAAGAAAAGGTTGAAAACTTACCAAAACATAATTGTGTTTTCACTGCAATTTTTAAAAAATTGTTGAAAATTTACCCAAAAGAAATGGTGCTTCTCCAACATGAATTGCATGTGTTTTTCATGTTTTTTGCACTGTAAAATAATTTGGTTTTTACTGCCATTGATAAAAATTGTTGAAAGTCTACCCAAAAAAAAGTGTTGATGCAGCATCAACACTTTTTGTCTTTGGGTTGTTTTTCATGTTTTTCGGCTAGATTTCTCGTTTTCAGGAAATAGTTCTCGTTTCATTGGATCGTATGTTCATTTTAATACTTGAGAAAGTAGCCTTTAGATTCTAGTGTGTTTTAATTTCCTACAAGAGTAATTGACTTTCCTACAAGTGAGATTTACATTCCTACAACATTGATTAGACCATGTGTCGTTATATTCATGAAAGTGTGGATTGGATTCAACATGTGATTTTGTCACATAACCATGGGTACAATAAAATTTCCTTCTATTCTCTACCAGATCTGTGATGTGGACCTTTTCATTCAGTTGCAAGACTTATATTTCAAATCAACTCTTAAGCAGAAATTTCAACTTGGAGAAAAGAATCAATCATGGCATGCAACCAATAAGATTCTTTAATGACTCAACACAAACATTAATGGAATGCTATCCAGAATTTTGCTTTAGCTAGCATGGCCATGAATCATGATCATAGTCCTACTGCCATAGTCAAAGTATTACTAATCAATATATTATGTAATAGGAATAAATGGTTAAACGATGCCTCTGCTGATGCAATTCACTATTGGGGGCTTCATTTTGAATTTTGAAGTTTTGAGAGAATCAAAGCGAAGGACTAGTGGTGGGAGAAACGGTTGAGTTGCAGAGGTGACATTTAGGGATGGAGCCAAGAAAATATAGTATACGGGTAGTTGCAAATGGGAACAATCAAGTGAATAAGAAGGAGAGTAGAAAGTAGCTGAGGGAAAGGATAGTCGAACAAAACTAGCAGTGGGAACAGCAAAAGAAAATATAAAAGCATAAGACAAAAAAGGAGAGGGGTTGGTATCTAGTAGGGGTTAGCAATGTAGAAGAATAGGGTCCCAAGGACCTGAGCAGTTGTAGAATGGCTAGAGCTAGACTCAGTCAGAGGTCTGAGGCATCCTATGTCTATGGTATTTTATGTATCTAATAAAAGAATTTATGCCTAATGTATACTGTAATAAATCTTCCTTAAGTTTATGTTAATGAATGAATGAGATAGTTTTAATTATGTTATGGTTAAGTGTATTGTTCTAGTTTATAGACCTACTCAAAATTTTAATTAATGGTCTTTTACTGGATGAATATGGTAATTGTAGTAGTATAACATTGTGATGAATGATCTCTTTAATCTATCGATAGTTAATGTCTAGATCTCCCTTGATATCTCTCTGATGCTGCTTAGTTCTCGTCGCAGCATGCCTCGAGTGAGACTCCTTACCCCTTGGGTAAGGTGAAAATGTCGGTGTTGGCCTAGACTACAGTGGATCCTTGTTGGCCCCTTGTGCCTACACCAAGGGTCTATTCTTTGGTGAAATTTTTGTGCCAACAAATGGTTCTATCGTCAGTACCAGAAATCACAAGAAGTGGTTCAGAATATGGTATCAACAATGTTTAATAAGGAGATATGAGACTGGTTGGATAATCAAGTGGATAGGTTCATGTTAGAACAAGCTACCCTTCGAAGTCGATCTAATGCTAAGGTGAACGAAGAAATATTGTACTTCGAGGCTGCAAGCGATAAGTACGAGATCTTCTTTTGTAAAATTCCAGAAGAGTTGTACAACTGGTTAAGGAGAATAAAATTGAACAACTTTCCAGAAGAACTGATACCAACATGTCACGATTGGGTCCCTGCAGATCTTGCGATTCTCCAGTGCTTGGATAGTGATCTAACGACAACAATAGATTTCTGGGTATAAACTACCATAGAGGGGTACGTTATCGAGTTCGTAACAGAGAGCTACTTGTCCTTCTGGAAAGAAGATGTGGTATTCAGATCGGGTTTCAGAGAAAAACTAGTGAAAGAGGTATCCTTTTGGATTAATATGTTGATGGTGGAGGAAGGGTTGATACCTTTACACGAAGTGAGTATGGTAGCATAAAACCCCACTGTCGGGGGAAGCATCTAAGGGGAGAATGCTACCATTTAGGTAACTGGGATGCTATTGAAGGAATGGATATAGAAGGATCGTGAAGAGCTAGAGATGTCAAAGCGCAAAGGAGAACGTTGATAGCAAACAAATGGCAGGAAAGAATAGTATGGGCGCTGGAAGAGAGACTTGTAGGACCCCACCAAGTAGGATCAGAGACGAAGAGTTTGAAAGGGAGAAAAAAGATCTTAAAGGACCCATAGAAAGAGACGAATGTTGACAGGAGAAATGGAAGCTAGGAGAATGACAGGAACCGTCCCTCCTAGGTTGCGAGAAATAGACCAGAAGGAAGCAATCGTAGCATTTATGAGGAAGAGATGTACAATGTGATGAGGTGATTGTTCATGGAGGATGACATGTCAGACGAAGTTCAACATCGGAATCCCCAAAGCTCTAGTAGTGTTCACCCTGACCTTCCCCTAGTTATTTACAATAGCTCTAGTAAAATTATTGCTAACTTACTTAAAGTGATACGCGTACACAGTATGCATGATAGATATAAGACAAGTTTTGAAACTTCTAATAGTAGTGGGGCTAGCAATATTAGTAACCTAGGATTACAAGGATCTCAGCAACCTAGAGCCCAAGGATTTGTGCTTCTAGCACATACTTGAACCAACATGGCAGGATCCTTTACTAGATATCTAGAGTTCACTGATAGAGGGAACACAGATGTGGACAACATTGGTACCTATGCGAAGCAATATGGAGAGACTACCAAGCATTAGACAACATGAAGTTGATTTAATTCCATACTACTCTGAGGGAGAGAGCTCTAAGGTGGTTTATCAAATGGGTGGAGTTGAATCATAATCCCTCTATGGATGACATCAATAAGAGCTTTGCGTAACAGTGCAAAGTACCGCAAATAGATCAGCAAGGATTGTTGAAACTGTAGAAGGAAGGAGATACTTCTTACCAATTAATAAAAAGGTTCAAAGATGGAACTGGTAAGTTAAGCTATACAATAGATCCTAATCATAAAATGGATTGGTTCATTAAAGCGCTCCTACCCCTTACTAGGACACTGCTGACACAATAAAAGATCGAAACCCTCCAAGATGATCTAGAGCAAGCAACACACATAGAGTCCATGACAGGGTACCCCCATGAGTATTGGGGAGGAATGAGATATTAGGATCAATCGTTCACGAGCCTTTAAAATAAGATCGCCAGTCTAACAGAGAAGTTAAAGGACTTTAGTTGGTTCGACTGGGGAGACCCAATGTATGGTGCACACACTGTGTGATAGAGGGCCATGTAGCAACTAAATTCCCAAGAATGAGAGGCACAAGTAGTTCAGTTGACCTTGCAAAATCACGAGGGGCCCCACCAACAACAAGTGTTGTGGCATTAGGATCGTAAGGAGTATTCTTGGGTTGAAATTCATAAGTCTACTATGAAGTCTATCGAATCTATGGACATTTTCCGCGACTATGTCCAATATTGAAAAATTATTCCAATGTACCCAACAACAATTACTGTGATTTATGTGCATCAATGAATCACCATACCATACAATGTCGAGTGTTAGATGCCTTAGCAAAACGACTGAACTGGTCAACATTCAGACTTAATGAAACTGGTCGAGAAGGACAGGGAGGAGGTATGAGAGGAGGAAGAACAGTGGATAGAGGACCTGTGAGGTGTTACAACTGCGATCAGGAGGGACATGTTGCTAGAGACTGCCCACTCCCAAGAAGGTCTTGGAGCTCATAGTGTCAGGCCAATTTCACATGGCACAGAAGATTTTCCCAATCTGATTTCAACATGGGAAGAAAGGACTAGGCAGTGGGGAAATAACTTGATCAAGGCAGAACCACAAACTATTGACATTATCCCATCAACAAATATAAACATAGTTACTAGAGGGGGTAAGAAGATAGGGGATCGTCATGGAGTTAAATACTAGCCCTCAATTGTTCAGGTGGCACCATGAAGTGCTCATAAAATCCCACTCAATAGAAGCAATACTATCAAGAAGAAGCCAAGTTGTTTGATAACTTAACAGAAGCTAAAAAGTACAAAGTGCAGGACTCAGGCACAACAACAAGTTATCGACCAATTGAAGAATGGTTTACGCTATTACTATAAATATTTGATAATGAACATATGCTAGGGGAGTTCCTCGGGAATCTAAAAGCATTATCACCAAAAGAAGAAGTGAGAGAAGAATAAATATGAGCAAATCTACTTGAAAGACATACGAGGAGGATTCAGAGGAACAAGAAAAGGACTAGTAGGGAATTCTAGATCGATGCTCAAGTTGTAGGGTTTTAGATTAAAGAACAATGCTAGATATGGGATCAAATGTTAATATCCTGCCTCGAAAAACATGGGAAGCACTGGGGAAGCCACAACTAAAGTATTCACCAATTCAACTATGGATGGAAAACCAATACTAAATCTTACCCATCGGGAGGCTAGAAGTTGTTGAGATAGATGTAGTAGGGGTAAAAACTCATGTCTGATTTGAAGTAATAGATATAATGGGTGAGAAGGACCCTTACCTAGCACCCCTTGGTATCGACTGGGCATATGAGAACTGCCATCATCAACCTTAAAAATGAGTTGATGATTTTTGAAGTAGAAGGGATGCAAGTAATACAACCACTAGATGCATACCAAGGACCAAGGTTCATTAAACCTGTAGATGATCGATATGAGCCTGGAATGCTATATCATTTGTACAGGCTAAATGTGGGAAAAAGAGAAGACTTCAATCCCATGATATGAGGATCAGTCAGTTGGAGAAGCATACAGCGCTCAAAAGTCAGCTCAAAAGCCGCTTGGGATGTTTGACAACAAGGAGGATACGAGGCTGATACTAGATGTTGTGCCAAGATATTTTGAGTTTACTAGATTGGAACCAAGGGAAGTAATTACCCAACCTTCCATGGTATAGAATCAGTAGATTATTTTTTGAATAAGGTTGATATAACTATAAGGGAGAGCCACAGGATCCCATTATTGGACATTACATTTCAAGACATCCTAGAAATATGGTGGGGAGAGCATCACAACACCATTTATGATTGGGCTAAAATCAAGCAGGACATGAGGGAAATGTTTAAACAAGAAAAAGACTACCCGCAGGAGATGGTGAAGTATAGGGGGGACTGTGGTCCCAGGAAACATCTACCTAAATAATGTATTTGTACATGACCCGTTTCTATCACCCTTTGGTGATGAGGTCCTAGATAACGTTTTCGGGAACGAAGAATACTCTTTCACCAATGGATTCTCAAGATACCATCAAGTTCGCATAGTGGAAGATGATCAGAAGAACATAAAATTCACCACAAAATGGAGGTCTTACACATATCATGTCATGCCATTCAGTTTGAAGAATGTACCTTTCATTTTCTCTTGAATTGTCATAGCTACCTTTAGGGATTACATCCATCAATTTTTAGAAGTATACATGAATGATTGGACAATTTACAACTTGCTAAAGAAACATACAAGCCTCCTTCGAGTGATTTTTTAGCAATGCAGACAACTGCAAATCTCTTTAAACCTAAAGGTAGAGAAAATTTAAGAAAATAAGGTATTGAATATAGAACCTACATTATCATGAAATTTAATAAGTTCAACACCAAAATGTACTTTTTATAGTAACTAAAGGGTATATGCAGGATAGTAAGGATGGATGTAGATATGTGATGACCCTCAATATTACAACAAGAATGTTGAAACTCTTGAGTGTCTCAACTTTAAATATCAAACTAGTGTTCCTACATATTTAAGAGGGCTCAAAACTATGTTTGCATCATCCAATGTATTCTTCTTTGGTTGATCTGATACAAATGAAGGGAAACTAGGTTGCATAGAGACCACTAATGCTCTATAGGCTATAGGCGATACTCAGAAATTCCAGAAACACAAAGAAAAAATTGTAAATCTACACTACTTGCAAGAAAACAAATAAAAACAAGTACGTCTACTATAATTGTAGAAAAGTGGCGCAGACGAAAATAATGGCACAATAATGAAAGAGTTTTGGATCGATATGACCCACAATCACCCTGCAATCCCCTTTTACACTATAACTCGATATTCAGCCCTTTTCCAAAATACATTGGAAAAACCCACAAAAACATTAATCCTTACCATTTGTATTGGTGTGCCTATCGTACACAGAAGTCAAGGCAACAAGCGTTGTCGACTATTGATCTAGAGCTACGAGATCTAATGGTCCAGATCAGGTTTCCTTATCGCAATCGATTGTGAGAAGGCTTGCACTATCGATACTTTCTCTTGGACGGAGGTTCGATGCAATATAGTGTATCGCTATTGGTGATCGCAACGTATCACTTTACACCTTATTACTCCCGCTCGGAGATGCCGATGTGATATGTCGGTGATTGCATATCGCCAAGGTTGGGGACAAGACTTGCCACGTGTAGAATGGTTTGAGCGATGAGATATATATATATATATAAATTACCGGACTCGATAAGTCCCAAAATCAACCTTTATATTATTGCACGTCCGGTTGGCCGAATTGACTAAGTGTTTTGCATTAATTCCCTGTGTAAATGGGATTTCCAGTTGCGGACCCAAACTACACCAAGTCTGCATTAAATTTAGGGATTTCCGCTATGAAATATGAAAACACAGGACCAGAATCAAAGTATTTAAATACATAGAAAGGAAATCAATTTTCAAAGCCTCCACGGGTTGTTCAAATGATAATACATGCAATACTGTTTTATTCACCATAAATACATTATAAAGTCTCGACCTGAGGCCAGATACACAAATAATTACCTCTATCTTCAAAAGAAATGAAATCCACACATGCTCTATGCTCTCGCTTCCCTCAGCAATCCTCTCTCCTCTCACTCATTACATTTTGTTTCATTTTTATCACTCGATAAACACTCTAACAATATCTAACAACAAATCTCTATTTTTAATAGATCTAACAATAATCTTTTGATTGCTAGCTCTATGCTAACAATCCCTATCTCTAAATATAAAATAAGATAGTCTCTAACTTATTACAATAATGAATTATAACAAATTGCTTGAGAGATCAAACCGTCTCAGTAAAAACCAGTTTTGACCCACCAGTCAATGAATTTCAACCTATCTAACCACAACATGTGAACAATTTTTCACATTGCTGGCTAATCCCGATGCTCCTACATCAGATTCTCGGGGAAGAAAATACTTTTCCTTCAAGCTTTCAGGACTTACTCCATATTTCTTTAGTTTCGATGCTATCAACTAGCTGGAATCTTCCACTAGCTACACTTTCCTTTTTACTAAATACTGGAAATAAGTCTGCCCTCTGGTTTTCTTGGATACTCTTTGATCCAGGATAGCTTCAACTTCTTCCTTGAATGCTTTTGGTACTTGTTCCTCCTAGTTCATGGTTTGAACTTAATCACCTATAGCTTCTTTCTGCAACTCTGTCTCTACCTCTTTGAATGGATATAGGTCTACAACATTAAAAATGGGGGATATGCCAATCCCTTCTAGTAACTCAATGCCATATGCATTAGCTAAAGATTTCCTTTTAATTTTACAAGGTCCTATCTTCTTCATTTTCAACTTGTTATAATTTTTAGTAGGAAATCTCTCTTTCCTCAAATATGCCATTACTAAATATCCTACTTGGAACTCCTTTTCTCTTCTTTTCAAATCTACCCTCTTCTTGTATTTGTTGCTACTTTCCTGCAATTTGTCCTTGACTTCTTCCTACAATATTTGCATCTGTTCTGCAAATTCTTAGCACTTGCACTATTGGTTTCCTGCTTTCCCAAATTCCTTAGCTCATATATTCCTCTTGGATGCATTCCAAAGACAATCTGAAATGGGATGATTCTAGTGCTTTGGTTTGTTGTATCATTGTAAGCGAACCAGCTTGAGCTAATGCCAAATCCCACTATTTTGGATTATGATATAATAAACTCCTTAATATATTCCCCAAGCTCTCGTTCACTATTTCAATTTGTCCATCTGTTTGAGGATCGTACGCTGAGCTAAAACTTATATTAGTTTCTAATTTCTTCCAAAGCGTCCTCCAAAAATTCCCTACAAACTTGGTATCATGGTCAAATACAATGCTTACAGGTAACCCATGCAATCTCACAATCTCTAAAAAGAATAAATTGGCTATGTGCGTTGCATTGTTAGTTTTCCTACATGCTATGAAATGTGCCATTTTAGAAAACCTATCTACTACAACATAAATAGAACCCTTCCCCCTCTGGCTTTTTGGCAATCCCAAAACAAAGTCCATGTTGACTGCATCCCACAGTCGATCTGGTATTGGCAATGGCTGATATAGTCTTGCATTCTGACTCCTTCCTTTGGCATACTGACATACCCTGCATTTCTCAACAAACTTTGTAATATAACTTTTCATTTTCAGCCAATAATAAAAAGCATTCACCTGAGCGAAGGTTTTATCTTGTCCAAAATGACTAGATAACCCACCACTATGTTTTTCCTTGATTACGTTCGCCCTCATGGAAAATTTTGGAATACATAACTTATTGTTTTTAAATAATAGGCCTCCTTGAATGAGGTAGTCCATCCACTGACCTCTGTTATGGCTCACTGTATTCTGAACTGTTGTGTAGATATCTCTAAAATCTTCATCATCCTTGTACATATCTATCATGTCCCCAAAACCTACAACACCCACTTTGAACTCTTGTATAATAAAACTTACCCTACTCAATGCATCTACTACTTTATTAAACTTACCACTCTTATGCTTTATTACAAAAGTAAAACATTGCAGAAATTCCACCCACTCAGCATGCTTCTGATTCAAATTCAGCTGGTTATTAATAAACAGTAAGACATGGTTATTTGAATAAATGAATTATTTTGGCAGCAAGTAATGTCTCCACATTTTCAAATCCTGCACAATAGCATAAAACTCATTGTCATAAGAATAATATTTCCTCTTTGCATCATTTAGTTTCTTGCTGAAATATGTTATTGGCCTTTGCTCTTAACTTAGGATTACACCAACTGCTACCCCACTTGCATCTGTTTCTACTTGAAAGACTTTCTCAAATTTAGGCAATGCTAAAATTGGCTCCTCTATTATCTTCTTCTTCAACAAATTAAAGTTTTTGTCTGCTACTTCTATCCATCAAAATGGCTAATTCATCTCCTCAATTGTCTCAAGGATCGGTGCACAAACTTGACTAAAACCTCTTATAAAATTTCTATAAAATCTTGCAAGTCCATGGAAGCTTCTTACCTCAAATATACTTCTGGGAGTAGGTCAGTTCCAAATTGCTTGAACCTTCTCTGGATCCATCTTCAAGCTTGCTTTAGAAACTAAAAATCCCAAGTACACCAACTCTTCCTTCATGAAACTACATTTCTTTAAATTTATTAGTAGTTTCTCTTTCTACAGAGTTCTTAGGACCAACTTAAGATGTTCTAAATGCTCCTCTTTATTTTTGCTAAAAATTAGAATATCATCAAGGTAAACTATGACAAATTTACCCGCATACTGCTTCAAGAATTCATTCATTAGCCTCATGGATGTGTTGGGTGCATTAGTGAGCCCAAAAGGCATCACTAACCACTCATACAGTCCACTATTTTTTTTGAAGGCAATTTTCCATTCATTGCCTTCCCGAATCCTTATCTGATGGTACCCGCTCTTCAAATATATCTTAGTAAAGTATTTGGATCCACTTAAACTGTCCATTAAATCGTCCATGCATGGAAATGGAAATATGTACCTTATCGTGATCTTGTTGATAGCTCTGGAATCTGTGCACATGCGCCATTCTACTCCTTTCTTCGGATGAGTATTGTTATTACAACACATAGGCTTAGACTTTCTCTAATCAGCCCCTTGTCCTTTAGATCCTGTACTTGCCTTACAACCTCTGTGTTTTCCAAAGGAATTAGCCTATACGTAGCTTTATTTGGTCAGCTTGCCCCTAACATTCAATCGATGTGATGGCTAATACTTTTAATCGGTGGTAAGGTATCCGACAATTCATCCATAATGATATCAGCAAATTCATCCAATAAAAATTTAACTCCTTCAGGCAGATCATCTAAATTTGTGGAGGTTAAGATTACCTTTTACCTTCCCATGATAGTAAAATGCAGCTCCTCGCTTTTCACTACCTCCTATAGCAATTATTTCCCGCTTAACAACATAATGCTATTCCCAAACATTCCTTTATCAGCATCATCCTTCAATGGCAACAATGTGTGCTTCATTCCATCTTTCTCTATGGTACATGTGTTTCTCCTCCTATCATGAACCACTTTCTGATCAAACTGCCACATCCTCCCCAATAATATATGACATATGTCCATGGGCATTTCATCACATAAAATCATATCTTTATACATACCTATTTGCATCTTAACATTGCATTATCCTGTCACAATGACTTGATGGCCCTTCTGTAGCCAAGACACTCTGTAGGGTGCAGGATGTATTTTCTTCACTAACCCAAGATTATCCACCATATTTGTGGACACAATATTGTTAGTGCTTCCACTGTCTATGATTACCTTACAACACTCGCCTTTTGATTTACAGGTGGTTCTGAACAATTTTTTCCTCTACACAGGCTCTCTAGTCTCCTTCTCTGTTCTAAGCAAAGTTCCTATTAATAACATTGATTCACCTTCTTCACAGGGTTCTTCTTTCTCCACAAGTAGAGGTGGTTCTTACTTTGCCTCAGCCACATTTGTATTCCTCTAAATCATTGGTTTATTATGAGGACAGTCCCATGACATATGTCCCCACTCTCCATAGGTATAGCACCGAACATCTCTTCCTTTCCCTCTTCCTCTGGACGTAAATCTTCCTCTATTAGCTTCATCCCTTTGTCGTGGTCTGCTACTCGAGCTTCCTGCTTCATGCTAATGTTGTGGTCCTCTAGATCTGCTATCTCCTATACCGCTCACCGAGCTTCTTCCTCTATTTCTCTAACTCTGCTTCCTCAAGATCTTCTCCTCTGCCTTCAAGTTTTCTTGATAGGCATCCTCAATCATTTTCAGACTTAATAAGCTAATCTCATCTTGTATATAATACGTTAATACATTAATACATCTAGATACATTTTCTATGTCATCTTCAACATGTCCAGACCTAATGCTCAATCTATAAAATTCTTCTATATACTCCTTAACAGGCATTCCTTTCTGCTTTAAGTTTTGCAATTGCTTAAAAATATTCAAATGGTAGTCTTTAGTCAAAAACTTGGCTTTCATTTTACTTACCATTTTGTCCCATTGCTTGATCTTGGATTTCCCTTTCCTCATTCTTGATTTCTGTACCTCGTCCCACCAGATAGCCACATGAACCTTCAATCTGGTGACTGCAAATTTCACCATCTTCATCCCTTCAATTTCTTCATAATCAAAGTACTAATCTAAGCACCTGATCCAATCCATTAGTTCCTCTACGTTCAAACTTCCTTCATACATAGGGATCTCCACTTTAGGCTTTTCTCCAACTTTCGCCAGCATCTTGATGACTTTAGCAGTTTCATTGTCTTCCTCCCATTCCTCTTCAACATATTCTTTTGAAGAGCTCTCATCTCCCTCATCAGGTGTTCTTCTCTGAGCTATCTCAATCGTCTCCATTCTCACACGCAAACTCCGTAACTCTTCTAGTAGTACTGAATTTGCCTCAAGTCTTCCTCGACCATTACCTCTCCTTGGCGACATTTTCGCTGCAACAACCCCCCCTTATACTCCGATACCAAAAATTGGTGCAGATGGAAACAATGGCACAATAATAAAAGTGTTTTGGATCAATATGATCCACAATCACAGCGCGATCCCCTTTTACACTATAACCTGATATTTGGCCCTTTTCCAAAATACATTGGAAAAACCCACAAAAACATTAATCTTTACTGTTTGTATTGGCGTGCCTATCATACACAGAAGTCAAGGCACCAAGTGTTGTTGACCAATGATATGGAGCTACGAGATCTAATGGTCCAGATCAAGCCGCTCTATTGCAATCGGTAGTTAGAAATCTTGCAATATTGGTGCTTTCTCTTGGATAGAGATTCGATGCGATATCGCATATCGCTATCGGTGATCGCAACGTATCACTTTACACCTTATTACTCTCGCTCTAAAACGTCGATGCGATATGTCGACGATCGCATATCGCCAAGGGTCGTGGATAGGACTTGCCACGTGTCGAATGGTTTGAGCGATGCGATATATATACGAATTACTGGACCCGATAAGTCCTAAAATCAACCTTTATATTATTTCACGTCCGATTTACCGAATTGACTAAGTGTTTTGCGTTAATTCCTCGTGTAAATGGGGCTTCCGTTTGTGAACCCAAACTACACTAAGTATATCTTAAATGCAGGGATTTCCACTATGAAATATAAAAAAACAAGACTAGAATCAAAGTATTTAAATACAGAGAAAGGAAATAAATGTTCAAATCTTCCACCAACTGTTTAAATGATAATACATGCAATAATGTTTTCTTCACCATAAACACATTATAGAGTCTCGGCTTGAGGCCAAATACACAAATAATGACCTTTGTATTCAAAACAAATGCAATCCACACACACTCTATGCTCTCGCTTCCCTCAGCAATCCTCTCTCCTCTCGCTCATTACATTTTCTTTCATTTTTATCACTCAATAAACACTCTAACAATATCTAACAACAAATCTCTATTTTTAAAAGATCTAATAGCAATCTTCTAATTCCTAGCTCTATGCTAACAATCCCTATCTCTGAATCTAAAATAATATAGTCTCTAACTTATTACAATAATGAATTATAAAAAATTGCTTGAGAGATCGAACCCTCTTAGTAAAAACCAGTTTTTACCCATGAGTCAATGAATTTCAACCTATTTAGTCGTAACATGTGAACAAGTTTTCAAATTACTGGCTAATCCCAATGTTCCTACTTCACAAAGTAAAGAACAACATGTAAAACTACTCTAATTGTTTAAAATGAAACAAAATAATTTCAAGAAAGTTGGAACACAATTAAACCTCTTCTATTATGCATGGTAAACCAACTTACAACTGAAAGAGAACATTCAAAGAATAAACCTTAATTGTATAAAAGATAGAAAATTTCTGACAACCACTATGTTAAGTATTATAGGGGATCTTTTAACTTCTAAAATCCATATTTTAGATTTCTTGGATTGTTAGCTTGTTGTAATGAATTTTTTGGATAAATCCCATCCATATTGACTTGAAGATTGAAGTTTCAAACCTGCAACGAAGGTTCCTCATTAGGATAAAAGTGTGTGAGGAGAACTGATCTACCTAGGTATTAATAGGGAAATGGTAATAGGGTAAAAGTGGTCGACAAAGAAAATGACTATAATGGAGAAATTTGGGAAATTGGCTGATAAAGAGAATGTTCATGATAAAGCAGTAATTATTAAAAAATGTAATGAATAAAATTATATGTAAAAATTCATAAATGTCTAAATAGTATGAATAATTATATGATATAATATTAAATAATTAATGTATTTTATAAATTTCAAGAACAATTAATGTATTTATTTTTATTATTATTTATAATATTTTAATTTTTGATATTTAATTTATTAATATTATAAATAATTACAGTATATTTCTAAATGAGGGAATTAGGGTTAAATAATATTAGGAATAATATTTAAAATTAGTAAATGAACAAGAGGGTAAGTTTGAAAATGAAACATGAGTTAAGGGGTATCAAGCTTTCTAGATTTGGATTTTAATGTAGGGATCAATTTTTTACTTATGACCCATCCTTCATCCATATTGAGGTTTTTGGTATGTTTATTGACTTATATGGCTTCTCTGAGTGTTTTTTGGAAATAGTAGTAACCTTTAGCAAGAATGAGTGTTTTCTCAATGCAAATATGATGTTTAGTATTTTTGGAATGCTCTGCTAGGGCTGAGTTTCTTAACTTGTTATGTTTTATGTCATCAAAATGTTTTAGGATTCAAGTGTTGATGGAATGGACAGTCTCACCAACATATGGAATCCCACAAGAACAAGGAATTAGATAAACTCTTTTTTTACTTTTCGGGTCAATGGGATCTTTAGCAAAGTTGAGGTGGCTATGGATGGTGTTAATAGGTTTGAAGGTGGTCATGATTTTATGATTTATTAGGATATGGGAGATTTTATCAATAGTGCCTTGAATATAAGGGGGGTTAACTCTGCTGATGAATTTTTCTATTTTTTTTTTTTGTTTAAGAAAAGTTTTTTGTATGCCCTATTTAGGCTTTGATAGCTTGATGTTTTTTGTATTCATTTTTCAAAAATACATTTATTAGATGGGATTTCTCTTTATCTAGGTGTTCTTCATCATAGATTCGAACAAATTGCAAAAATATATGACAAGAAGTAAAGAGGTGATAATATAAGAAAATTAAATGTATTGAAAATAATGTCGACTATATGAAAGAAAATTTTTTGAACTTAAAGAAAAATGCATAAATATATTGTAACAACCTTGGGTTCAAAAACTATCATTGACACTTGCACAATATGGCCTCATAGACATGAAGCTTTGGAAGCTTTCAGACAACATCTCAATAATATTTCCTCATCAATAAAGTTTACCATGGAAATAGAAGTCAATGATAGCCTTCCATTCCTTGACATCCTCATCACTCCAAATCCATATGGTTCCATATCTCACCAAGTCTACCGAAGAAAGGCTCACACAGAGCAGTATCTCCATGCCTCTTCTCACCACCATCCCAATAAAAAATTAGGCATTTGAAACACCCTTGAATAAGATTTCTTCGAATCTCCGATGAAGAACACCTAGATAAAGTGAAATCCCATCTAATAAATGTATTTTTGAAAGATGGATACAAAAATAATCAAGCTATCGAACCCCTAAATAAGGCAAACAAAGAAACATTTCTTATAAATAAAAACAAAAATTTAGACAACTTCATCAGTAGAGTTAACCTCCCTTATATCCAGGACACCACTGATAAAATATCCCATATCCTAAGAAAGCATAAAATCTTGACCACCTTCAAACCTATTAACATGATCCATAGCCACCTCAATTCTGTTAAAGATCCCATTGACACTAAAAGCCAAAAAGGAATTTATCTAACTCCTTGTTCTTGTGGAATTCCATATGTTGGTGAGATTGGTCATTCCATCAATGCTCGCATCCTGGAACATTTTCATGAAAAAAAAATAACAGACTAAAAATCGTATCCCTTGTCGATCATTCTAATAATACTAAACATCATATCTGCGTTTCGAAAACCCGCATTTTCACTAAAGTTGACCATTATTTCCACAGAAAATTCAGAGAAGCCATAGAAATCAGTAAACATCCCAAAAACCTCAACAGAGATGAAGGATGTATCATAAGTAAAAAATGGATCCCTGCATTAAAATCCAAATCCAGAAATCTTGATACACCTTAACTGATGTTTCATTTTCGAACTTACCCTCTTATTTAGTTACCATTTTTAAATATTATTCCTAATATTATTTAACCCTAATTCCCTCATTTATAAACATTCTATAATTATTTAATATTATATCATATTATTAATCATATTATTTACACATTTCTAAATCTTTATATATAATTTCATTCATTACATTTTTTAATAATTACTACTTCTATCATGAACATTCTCTTTGTCAACCAATTTCTCAAATTAATCCAATATGATTATTTTCTTTGTCTGCCAATTTTACCCTATTACCATTTCCCTATTAATACTTAAGTAGATTAGTTTTTGTCATACACTTTTATTCTGATGATAAACCTTAGTTGCGGGTTCAAAACATTAATCTTTAAGTTAAAATGGATGGGATTTATCCAGAAAATTCATTACAACATTATAAATTCCATATTTAAGGCAGTGTACATTATAATATGCTAAGGAAGTAGGAACATGCTTTGGGTGCAAATCTGGAAAAATAATTATGCAATCTATGGACTACTTTAGGAAGCCCCTATTTTGCTACAAGAGGCAGACCTTTGAGAAATAAAATGAGTTCTAGATGTGATTTGAAGGATTTATAAGGTGAATGATAGCTAAGGAGATGTCAAGAATGCCTTCCGAAGCCCTTATTCCTATGATGAATCAGTTTATCCCTAAAAAGAGTAAATCTAGAGGTTCTTATAAATATGCAAAACAAAAATTTATTTACTAACAAATTGCAAAAATATATGACAACAATTAAAGAAACAATAATATAAGCAAACTAAATGCATTGAAAATAATGTTCACTATGTCAAAGAACTATGTTTATGCTTAAATAAAAATCCATAAAGATATTGTAACAACCCTAGGTTAAAAGGCTATCATCGACACTTTTATCCTATGGCCTCATGGACATGAATCTTTGGAAGCTTTCAAACAACATCTGAATAATATTTCCCCATCAAAAAATTTTACCATGGAAATAGAAGTCAATGATATACTTTTGTTCCTTGACATCCTTATCACTTGAAATCCAGATGGCTCCGTATCTCACTAAGTCTATTGAAATAAGACCCACATAAAGCAATATCTCCATGCCTCTTCTCACCACCATCCCAATAAAAAATTATGCACTTTAAACACCCTTGCAACAAGAGTTTTTCGAATCTCTCATTTAGAACACCTAGATAAAGAGAAATCCCATCTAATAAATGTATTTTTGAAAAATGGATACAAAAAACATCAAGTTATCAAAGCCCTGAATAAGGAAAACATAGAAACTTATGTTATAAATAGAAACAAAATTTTAGACAACTTCATCAGTAGAGTAAAACTCCTTTATATTAAGGGCATCACTCATAAAATCTCCCATATTCTAAGAGAGCATAAAATCATGACCACCTTCAAACCTATTAACACCCTCTATAGCCGCCTCAATTCTGCTAAAAATTCCCGTGACCCTAAAAGCCAAAAAGGAGTTTATCTAATTCCTTATTCTTATGGGATTCTATATGTTGGTGAGAGTGGTCGTTCCATCAACACACACATCATGGCATATTTTGCTAACATAAAACATAACAGGTTAAAAGACTCAACCCTGACAAAGCATTCCAATAGTACTAAACATCATATTTGCATTGAGAAAACTCGCATTCTCACTAAAGTTGACCACTATTTCCACAAAAAAATTCAGAGAAGCCATAGAAACCAATAAACATCCCAAAAAACTCAATTGGGATTAAGGACGGGTCATAAGTAAAAATTGGATCCCTACAATAAATTCCAAATCTAGAAATATTGATAACCCTTAACTCACATTTAATTTTCGAACTTACCCACATTAAAATTATATTAAAAATTAAATAATTAAAAATAATAATAAAAGTAAAGATATTAATTGTTCTTGAAATTTCTAAAATGCATTAAATATTTAATATTATATCATATTATTTACACATTTCTAAATCTTTATATATAATTTCATTCATTACATTTTTTAATAATTACTACTTCTATCATGAACATTCTCTTTGTCAACCAATTTCTCAAATTGCTCCATTATGATCATTTTCTTTGTCATCCAGTTTTACTCTATTACCATTTCCCTATTAATACCTAGGTAGACCAGTTTTCCTCACACACTTTTATCTTGATGATGAAGCTTAGTTACAGGTTCGAAACATCGATCTTCAAGTCAATATGGATGGGATTTATCTGGAAAATTAATTACAATATTCAAAATTCCATCTTCAAGGTGGTGTGCATTATAATATGCTAAGGAAGGATGAACATGCTATGGGTGCAAATCTAATTTTTTTTTTTATGAAATCTATGGGCTACTATAGGAAGCCCCTATTTTCCTATAGGAGATAGACATGTGAGAAAGAAAATGATTTCTAGATGTGACTTTAAGGATTTATAAGGTGAAGGGGAGCTAAGGAGATGTCAAGAATGTCTTCCTAATTCCTTATTCCTTTGATGAATCAGTCTATTCCCCAAAAGAATAAATCTAGAGATTCTTGTAAATATGCTAAACAAGAATTTATCTACTAACAATTTCAAAAATATATGACAACAATTAAAGAGACAATAATATAAGAAAAGTAAATGAATTAAAAATAAAGTTATAAGTTCATGTAATAAAGATAATAAAGGAAAAATAAAACCAAGGCCATTGGACATTCCAAGCTAAATGGTGGGAAAAACATCCTAGTGGGCATCACTTGTTGTTTATTATGGCTAATTGGCAAAGAAATTATCAAAGGAAAAGAGGCATTAATTGGAATTTTATTTATGAAAATAAAGGAAAATGAGTGAAAAGGGAGATGAAAGGTCATCGGTTTGCATGAGAGGGAAATTGAAGGAAAAATAGAGGAAGGAGAAAATAAAGGCCTCAATAATAAAAAGCCATATGAGGATTAGTTCATAACTTCTTATCGGTTGGGCTTTGGAATTGGTTTGAGAGCGAGAAAACCAATAAGAGCAGATAGCAAGAAAGTAAGAAAAGTAAAGTGAAGGAAGGATAAGGAAGGAAAATCATGGACAAGGCAAGTAAGGAAAAAACAACGAAAAGTTGGATCAAGTAGCTCAACTGAAAGAATTGCAGGTAACAAGTTGCATGTGTGATTTCGTAGTTGGTTTGTGAATGCATGGTACATAAATGTGTGTAGGTTTTAACCCCGTACAGAAATTACCTGCATACAAATTCTAAATCACAAAAAAATAAACAATGCAAGAGCATAACACATAAAAACATATATGCACAGAGATTTTCCCCTGGATCCCAAAACCGGGACTACCAGCTTGATTTTTCATTATATTCCTTTCAATGTTACAATACATATTTATACATGCCGAAGCATCCAATACCATGGACCGAAAACCATCACATCCAATACCATGGACCAAAAAAAAACCATCGCATCCAATACCATGGACCAAAACCATCGCGTCCAAAAAACATGTGCGAAAATCATGCACAAAACCATAGGTGGGTCCACCCAACCTAACATAGGGTCCAAAACCAAAATTTTTTCTCAAACCCCCTGTTAACTATGTGGAAAGAATATAACACAACCCAACAATCTCCCACTTGTTTTCTTTCCACAGGGGGCCACAGGAGAGCTTAGTCATTTTTTCAGCCCTGAAACGCCCATTGTTTCTCTACA
>APFE031099463.1:0-13270 GCA_000404065.3 Pinus taeda
TATTGATAAAATTGAGCAAATCTCCCATAAGGATTTTGCATCCCTTGTGCCCATGATTGATATGGATTTTGAGGTTGGCGCCAAGGTTGTTGCCAAGAATTACAATTTTGTGGGGGTTGAAAATTCATAGGGTTATTAAACCCTTGATTTTTTTGCCCCTACCAAGGTCTTCTTAAAACAAAACAGAGAGATTCTACTGAATTTGGATCTTCTTGAAAGACAGCTTTGAGCCCAGGAATTGAAGGACAATCCTTGGTCTCATGACTTTCTGAGCAAATCATACATGTTTCTACAACTTTTGCATCCAAGGGGCATTCCCTTAGAGCATTTTTCTTCCTACATTTCAGACAAAACATGGCTAGAGCATCAGTTTCTGCTTTCTGCTTGTTTTGAATTTTAAGGGTGTCTAGTTGTTCACTAAGGCTCCCTAGGATATCAGTTTTGAATTCATCAAGCATATTGCCAATCTCTGCCCTACTTATCGATCCAGTTGCAGATTTGTTTTCTCTGATAAGAGAAGGATCTCTAGGCCCTTTTCCCGTTTTAGATTTTCCTCTTGAGAGATGGACACATAATTCTGCTATGTCATGAAGTGGAAGTTGAGAAATGTCTCCCTTCCCCATCATGTTTAAAATATCTATCCATTCATCTCTAATGGCTTTCAATAAAAGGGCTTTCAAAATTTCCTCATCTAAGTTACTCATTTTTGCTCTCTTTAAATTGTATTGAAATCTTTCAAGTAAATCCTCCAAGTTTTCATCTTCTTTTTGCATCATTTTAAATACCTTATCCTTGTGATTAGTGGACATACAATAATCCAGGTATCTATCCAAAAATGTTTGTTTCATATCATTCCAAGTCCTAATAGATTGGGTGACTAATCCCATGAACCATTTAAAAGCGGCTCCCTTTAATGTTGAAGGAAGCAGTTTGAGTTTTTGAGAGTCTTCCATATAGTCATAGGTTCTGCACACGACTTCAAACTCAAATAGAAATGTTTCAAGATCCTCACTTCGCAATCCATAAAAGTTGGGGAGGACATATGGTGAGATGTTTTTCATCGTTGTGTGAGTTTCCTCATTAACTATAGGGAATCCAAACGAATTATCTCCTTCCCTATTTCTTCCATTATTACCTCCACCTCCACCATTGTTGCCTCCATTATTTCCTCCTCCTCTACTTCTACCCCCAAATCCATTTACTACTTCCTCCATCAAGATAGTTTCCTCAGAGACTTCTGGTTCTTCTATCAAGGGTGGATGAGTGAGAGTTTCTTCCTTTTCTTCTTCAAGTGATTCTACTTCTTTGATTACAATATTCTCTCCTGTAGAAGTGAAGAAAGGGTCTTCTCCTAGATGAGATTTGGTAGATAGTGTAGGAGAATCCTGTAATTCAGTTGTTGCTCCTTGAATTCCAGGAATCTTAAGGCTAGGAGTAGATGGTGGTTAATCTTGTCTATGCCTTGAAGAAGCTGGAGTTGTGAAAATCGAGCTCTTGGCCCTAGCTATAAACCTTCCCCTAGAATCTCTTGCTCTATGCATGTCATTTTTTTATTTTTATTTTTCTCCTCAAGTTGGGCTAATAATTCTCTTTCTGATCTTCCAGATCACACTAGGTGAAAGAAGAGAGCATACTCAAGAAATTATTAAACCAATAAATCTCTTTTTTGATCCTCCAGATCACACTAGGTGCAAGAGGAGAGCATACTTCAAGAAGTTATTAATTTTTCCCTTCTTTTTATTGTTGTTTTTTTTTAAGAAATTGGCTAGCTAGTTACACTTCCCCGGCAACGGCGCCAAAATGTTTGGTCAATTTAGTGTGTCCTAAATTGCTACATTAATTATCAATCCGGGATTCGTAACCTCACGAAGTGTGGTGCACTATATGTGCAAGATAACCTATTTCTTACTTTTGTCGTTTTTTATTTTTATGTTGTTTTTGGGGGTTTTTATCTGTTTATGGAATTCCTATCCTAAGTTTCTAGAAGGCAAGTATCGTTATAGGTTTTAAGGCAATTATGTCCTTTATAAGGGTTCCCAAAACTTAACACTTCAGAAGGTCTTAGAACATACTAGTGAAAAATAATACTTGAATCAAGAATGAAAATATGCTACTATTTAAAACAAGTAATTAATGAACTACTGATTATGAAACTATCATCTCTGTTGCTATCTAAATACAGAAAAATGATTTAAGATACTGCACTCAAGGAGATCAAAGATTTCAAAGAAAGTAAAACTAAAATAAAATTACATCATTCATAGTCTGACTTCTTGCCAGTTAGTCTAGCTATGGCTTTAGGAGATAATCGTCAATGACATGAGCAATCCAATATCTAATTGCAGAAAAGTAAACTAAAATCAAATTACAACATTCATATTTTGATCCCTCGCCAGTTGTTCTAGCTATGGCTTTCGGAGGTAACCGTCAATGAAATGAGCAATCCAATATCTAATTGCAGAAAAGTAAACTAGAATCAAATCACAACAATCATATTTCAATCCCTCGCCAGTTAGTCTAGCTATGGCTTTCGGAGGTAACTGTCAATTAAATGAGCAATCCAATATCTAATTGCAGAAAAGTAAACTAAAATCAAATCACAACATTCATATTTCGATCCCTCGCCAGTTATTTTAGCTATGGATTTCGGAGGTAACCATCAATGAAATGAGCAAGTTTATTTCTAACTAACTTAACAAAGCAAATGAACAAAACTGAAATCAACAAAACAGAACTAGAATTAAAAGAAACTAAGAAAAGCAAAGTCAGCAGAGGATCAATTCCATATCACTAGTTATTATGAAAATTATATATAGATGCCCAGGCTACCTACTCTATCCTGAAACATGCACACACTAATCAGCATTATACAAAGCTTGTAAAGTCATGGACAGAAGTGAAATGTTAGAAATATATACACAAGTGAATAGCTATAAAACATGTGCAGTGAAAATAAAGAAATGATACATAAAGACTATACAGAAACAATGGAAACGAAACCTCAGTGTGTAGGGGGCCTCTGCACAACCTTAGCCAACAGGCTATCAATCCAAAATTACGTTCACGCAAGCATGTAGAACAGAGTCTTCTTATATATCTCAAAACACGGTTACATCAATAAAACTAGTGTCACGGCACAGTGAGTTCTTAACATCAAAATTACATTCAAAAAGACTAACTACTATGCGTATAGAAACGCGTTATTTATAATCAAAGATTACAGAACTGTTTTCCTAAAAACTACGTGAACAAAGACATGTAAAAGATAGCTTCCATGGATTTAGCATAATGGTTGCCGTGATGATTAAATCTATTGAGGGTGGTTGTTGGATCAGCCTTGTGGAGCAGCCCACAGGTGTCGATATGTCCCCAGGGATCTAGGAACGGCCACGAAATTCTTCATGTGTTTGAAAACAGAGTCTTGTTGACGTAGGACTCCTATGTTTGACCACCGCTTGACCACCTTTGACCATGGCCTTCTTTGATGAATCCAGCTGGACCAATGGGACCTTATCCATGTTCAGGTCATTTCCAACTTGCCCATGCAGCTTGCTTGCCATGGTGACACCTGCAACCTGTAGTTTAACAAAAACAGCTGCGGAAAGTTGAACCAGCTGCGGAAAGTGGCTGCATTCCGCAGCTCATAAGCAAAAATATAATTCAAACAGCAAACACAAGGACATAGTTAAAAAAACCACTTTAAATGCTCTTTTATGACTAATATGCAATGATGTTGATAGCTTAGGAGGTCCAGGTGAATGGAAAGAATCTAGGAAAATGTGTAGGAAAGATGCAAGTTCAGGGCTCAACACCAAGTTGATCTGGGAGGCACACTACAGTCATATCACTGGACATTTCAAGAGTAGAGAAAATAGTGGCATTGTTGTAGAATTATTTTAATTGGCCAAACCTTCAACAGGATGTTGGGAAGTACATCAGATCCTACACTGCTTGTGTCATTTCCAAACCAAAAATAAAGAAGCAAGGATTATATACTCCTTTGCCTACTACTAGTCGGCTTTGGGAATCCATCTCCATGGATTTACATGTTGGGTCGTCCTTCTACTAAGCATGGAAACAACTGTGTGTTCATGGTTGTCCAAGATGGCATTCTGGCAGCCTGCAAGAAGAGTATCACAGCATAAGCCACTACCAAGCTCTTCTTTGAACGAATGTGGGTACATTTTGGGATCCCATAGTACATTATCTCAAATCAAGACAACAGCTTCCTGAGCACATTTTTGTTAGGCCTTTGGTCGATGATGGATACCAAGCTCACTAAGTCCATGACATTCCACCCCCAAACTAATGGTGAAACAGAGGTCGTCAACAAGATAATCGTGCACATTTTTCCCATGTACAACTTGAAGCATCCACACACATGGGATGAAAGCCTCCCTTATGTCCAACACAGCTACAACAAAGCTCTCCATAGATCAACTAGCCATAACCCCTTTCAGGTGGGGTTGGGATTCCATCCACTATGTCCCATTAATGTGGATGTACCATTTCTAGCTACTCAGGCAGATTTGGCTCATGTCCAATCCAAAGTTGACCGGGCTAATAGCTTCATTGAGCACATTTAGCACATCCGCCAACAATTCCATGACATATTGGACAGTTACAATGCTAAGTACAAGCATCGTCATTATCAACATTGAGTGCCACACAAGTTCTAGGTGGGCAACAAAGTTTGGTTACATTTGCATAAGGAGTGCCTCATTGGGCCCCACCACAAGCTTCACCCACTACGATATGGGTCGTACACCATCACCAAGGCTGTAGGGGACAATTCCTTCGAGCTCAACATTCCACCATTCTTGGGTCGGCACCCAGTATTCAATGTGGACCGGCTATGATCGTACCTTCCACCATTACTAGACACATCAAACATTGAAGAAAAACAAAAACCAATAGAGCTAAATCCAGACTACATGGAACAAGCCATGACTGATCAGATTATGGACACGTGGATCAAGAACACTCACTAGTAGAAGATCCAATTGTATCGGTTGTTAAATTTAGTCAACTCCTGCACCAAGGCGAGTCGCTCACTAGAGACCAAGTTCAATAGAAGTTTCCCCATATCGTGGAGGCACTCAACGCCATCGGGACCATTACTTCCTAAGGGGGGAGGAATGATCTAGGTGGATATTGGTGGCCACTTGCCTATTCCACTTGGACCCCCACTATTGTTTCTTCCTCTGTTTCCTTAATTATAGCACAACTTACTATTTTTGGTAGTTTTTCAGGTCCTAAACTTACAGAGTTGTTTTGAGGGACTAAAAGACATTTTTTTGGGAAAATGGGAGATCAGTTAAGTACCAAGCTTGTTTATTAATTTATTTTTGGCCTCCTCTTCAAGATCTTTGAAACGAGGTATTATGATAGATAAACGGAGACCATATGCCAAAGTGATGACCGTGGGAAGTTGACGTTCCAACTTACCCCAATGGGACCCACAAGCTTTTGGCGCTTAATCTCCTAGAGTTAGGTTTTTGGATGTTTAGGGTTTCTCATTGTTTCTTAATGATACAAATTCCACTAAGCCTCATTTTAAAACAATTCAAAGGCATACAGTCACCACATCTCTTCTCATAGATAAGCTACTATCGCCTGAGCTATTTTATTTCCATTTTGTATGTAAGCATATTCCAGTTCTTTGATATTAATGAAATGAAGTTTTATTCTATTGCATCTCTCTGTTAATTTTTATATCTTCATTTTGTTGTGTTCCTACATAAGTCTGTATCATAGTCTCAGACTTGCGCTTCAATTTCTCATAACAATGCTTCAGCTTTCTAATGGCTTCCTCCATGAATATATACTCATCAAACTCAATCACATTCTTAAATGTTACTGGAAACATATTGTTGAATCTTTGAATCTTTGATTTCTCTTCAATAATATAAGGCACATACCTGAACAACTCCAAGAGCCTACTAATGTACTCCTCATTTGTCATAGATCCCATCTTCAACTCATAAAATTCATTTCCCTCTCACCATAACATCTCTCAAATAGATACTTCTTCCTAAAAGTATCTCAAACTCACTCCAAGTAAACTCCTCTTCCTAAATACCTCTGACATTATTTACATTTTCCCACCAAATGTCTACTTTACCTTTAAGACTAAAAGTAGATATCCTGGCTTTCATATTCGCTGAATACTCGTGTAATCTAAAGAACTTATTCATCCCAAGAAACCAAGCTTCTGCATCCCGTGACTTCTTAATTTCTCCATCGAAGGTAGGTGCCTTTGCTTTCTTAAAATCTTCTGGAAAATAATTATTTTCACTCCTATACAGATGGTAACGATGATGAAGTTGTTGTCTCTCTGAACCAGAACTAGAATGAAACCCATGGTCACTATCCCTCCTATCAGGTGTATCCATGAATCTTCCATTGTTGATTGTATCATCCCTGTCAAACATGTATCTTGATTGAGACCTACTACAATATGTCTCATTTGTCCTTTCTTCCCATCCATGACTAATCCTAAGTCGGCCATGTCTCTGCAAGTCTGAAAAACTCTTAAGGATAACTACATTAACCTCTTCTTGTTTCTCTTGTTCCCTAGCAATCCCTTCTGGTGACTGAATTATTCTATCATTATCCACCTTACAACTCCTTATCTCTACTTTCAAACTTCTCAATGTGTCTGCTATGTGAGGGAAGTACTCATCACCATGCTCCTCATCTTATATGTAAGGAGAATCACATGAACTATAGTCCGCCATTTTGCTTGTCATCCTTCTTCCTCTACTTCCTGCAAGCATACTATGTGAGATAACCAAATATAAACAAAATCAATCATATCTTAGTGAAGTTCAGGGGAGCCTATCTTGTCTGCAAGATCAAACTGGATTAGTGCAACATGTATATATATATAATGATATCAATATATCGACATCATCCATGATAACACTAACTGCATACAATGACCTCATGCATGGAAACCATAACCATGACAATGCATACATAACAACCACATAGACAATTGACATGCATCCATGACACACAAATTCCGCCCATCCAGTCCAGGTGTTGAACCTGGGAGCTCTGATACCACACTATAACCATATCCTCCCACACTTACCTAATTTCACTAGTCCACCAAGGAAAATATGTGACAAGGAGTTACTATGATATGAATCAACCTCCTAAGTACAATTAAGGAAGTGGAATCGTCAAACCGAAACATTACTAACCTTCCTTAGAAACTACATGACCCACAAAAGCTAAACCACTCATCTAGGTGCCTAAACCCTTAGTCAAATTCCTTTTCACTGACCTAAACTCCCAGTCGCATGCATAATCCTGCAAGTGAGCAACTGCAGTCCCAATTTCTCATTTATGTGCCTGCAACTGCGGAAACTATGCCACCTTTTTAGGGCTAGACTCAAGATCACTTCCCATAACTTGATGAAACTTTCCAAAACAATAAATGACACAAATAAAAAGCCTCTAACATCAAACTTGACCAAGGACTTGACCTAACCAAGCCTAACCTGACAGACATTTCGTCAAACATTTTGTGAACGTGTAATCTACAAGTTATAAATGCATACCTGAACATAGGGGTCTAATACTTATATGAAAATCATTAATAAGGTTTGTTTCCCTCTCATAATAGTTGCAATAGCATCTACTAGGTAATTTATTCAATAACCATTCATTTACCAATCAAATCATGATGAAAGACACAACTAAAATATGTCATAAAACCATGCTTATAACACACATATAACCAGAATAATAACACTGATAGAACAACCACTAAAGCCACATCATAACAATCACATTTACTCATAAAATACAAGAGGAAGAGAGCTCTTATTAACAGATGCAAAATCCAACCAAGTTAAGGACATCCACGTACCACCCGACCATATATTGGGCTAAACCAAATCTCTCTTTCAACCAATCACCCTAGCACCATATTCCAAGCATGAATGTGTGATCTCATGGAATAAACCAAGCAAAACCAAACCAGCGCTTCCAGAGGCCAAACCACGTCATCCCTTAACTAGTGATTCCACCTCACGGTCGGACATCACTAACCATCACCCAGATTGGTCTCTACCCAAGTTGTCCAGGGCTCCAGAACATTTGTTCCCACCTAGCCTAGTCACTTAACCCATAACTGCCACAAGGGTCTAGGGTTTTTGTCCAACCAAGGCTCTAGGATTAGTAACTCAACCCACCAAGGGCTCCAAATTGTTTTTCAAACCAAGGCTTCTAGGACTAGTAACTCAACCCAAGTCGTTCCAGGGATTCCAGAGGATTTATCCAACCAAGGCTCCAGGATCTAATAACTCAACCCAAAACCATAAGGAACATGAGCATCAATCAAAAAACAAAGGGGAAAACCTACAACACCATAGCTATCCAAGAAATGGCAAGACTAGGTAAACCATTATCAATCTAGGAAATCCTTAATGCCAATGACAGATCATAACCAAATAACCACATGCATACACCATGCATGCTAGAACTAGCAAGTAAATTATACATGCAACTTGATTCCTGGAAAGAAATCCCATTGTAATCATTGATCAACTTGTTCCCTTACGCTTTCCTTCTTTCCTTTGCCTTTGTTCTCCAAATCCAATGTTCTCCAAGAATGCTCCAAGAAAACTCTAAGTATGCAAGAGTGTGAGAGAGAGAGCTCCTAGCTAAAACTAACTAAAAGCTATGAATTGATCCTCAGAAGCCTCGTTATCGTTAAGGCCTCTATTTTCTTCATTCCTCCTAAATTTTTCTTGAATTTACTCCTCATGCAATTTTGTGACCTTTCACCTTCCTTTTCTCCCATTTTCCATTATTTTCATAAATAAAATGCCAATTAATGCCACACTACCTTTACATTTTCCTTTTCCAATTTCCATAGCCATAAACTAATCACCAGTGATCCCAATCACTATGTTTTTTCTCAACATCTATCTTGGAATATGTGTCCCATGACCTTGGTCTTATTTTTTCCTTTATTAACTTTATTACATGGATTTTTAACCAGGGTTGTTACACTATTGATTATCTATTGTTTTTATTTGTTTCTCTCTGAGTAGATCTTGTTCAATTTTTTTAGCAAGAGCCACATGTTGTCTTTGGATTCCTCTTCTTTGTGTTTTTTCCTGTCTTCTTTAGCTTTCCTTTGTTTGTCTTCTTCAACTTTTCTTTTTAAATCCTCTTCTTATTATCTCTTTCTTAGTTCTTCCTCTTCTTGTTTCTTCTTTTGTTTTACTTCCTATTCTCTTTTCTCTTCCTTATTTTTCTTAATTTGTTCTTCCTCTTCTAGCTTCTTTCAATTTTCTTCATCTTATTGTTACTTCAAAAGTTCTTCCTCTTGTCTCCTCCTTTTTTCATCTCCTTGTTTTCTTTGTTCCTCCGCTTTTTCTCTCCATTTCTTTCTTTCTTTGAGCTAATGTCGCATTCCTCTTTTCTAGTTTTCCTTCTTTGTCACTTTCTTCTTACTGATCATTTGGGTATTTGTCATTTTTTGGATTAGTTTCTCCATGTCAATTCCTCTACTGCTTCTTTTGTTTCTCATTCTTTTCTTGTTGCTCTTTCTCCCTCTTAACGAAAGTTCTTTGGTCCTCGAGACTCATGCCCTATTTGTCCTCATCATTTGATTACTCTTCTTTTTCTTCTTCTTTCTCATTCAGACCCAATTCCGTAGAAGAATTATAGATTTTTTTGACCTTATCTCTGTCATCTCCTTTCGAATTTCTATAGGACCACCCAAAACTTAACTGCTTTACAATGTGATGTTGCAATACCTTTTGGATCATACTTCTAGGGACTTAAATCGACAAAATAGAAACTCATTATTTCCTTATCTTATGCTTCAAATTCTTTGAAATTCTCTAGAAAGTTTGCTGCAATTGTTAAAGGAATGTAGGCCATGGTGCATTTTTACCCTTTTCCAATGTTTTGCATAATTTAGTGGTCAAATGATAACAAACTTCTTGTAAGAGCACTCTATATGTCACTACCGTTGGGAGACGTGAGGAGGCTTGTATGCGCCAGAAACCTTGATATATGTTTCTTCCCTAATAGAGAACCAATCTCCCACCTCAATAGGGTATTCTGAGGTTTCTCTAACATATAAGGTAGGTCATGACCAAAATGTATCTGATATAGCAGAGCAATGAAAGATTCTGCAATAGTTTCAAATGATTCCTTGTAAGGTAGGTTCCAAAAGAACCTATAATAAATATGCATTGGCTCTGGTACCTCTAGGGTCCATTTAAAACTCTAACCTTCAATTGACATTTTGAAAAAATTGCATCCATAAGATAAGATGCCATGTAAAATTTTGATGGCTTACCTTTCTCTAGATTGTTTGTTTTGATTGTAGATGCTAGGATGCTTGCACAATTAAATATAGTCCCTTTAATGGAAATTGTGTGCATCACAGGTACCCATGATCCAAGGAAAGTATCTATATTCGCTCTTCCATACAACATGTTCATCATAGCCACCATCAACTGATATACTTTTCTAAAGCTATTTGTCTTATAAATCTAATCTATCTTAACCATGCACTCGGTGGGTTCCTTCCACCATGATTTCAATATGTCTTTGGTATATTTGGCAGTTTCATTGATATTTTCTAGCCATCTAGCATTGAAAGACTCTTCTCATTGAGGAATCTTGTAATAGTTATCAATATCAATAGTATTGAAAGATGCCAAAACTTCTCCATCACGCCTCTTGATTGCCCAGTGATTTTTATCTATACATTGAAATATCCAATAAAACGTTTTGGCACATGGGAAGACTGGTGGGTGTGAAACTACATTATGCAACCAACATGTTTTGACATTAATATATACTTTGAAATATTCATTGTATGGTGTAGGTTTTAACCCCGTATAGAAATTGCCTGCATATGAATTCTAAAACGCAGAAAATAAACAATGCGAGAGCATAACACATAAAACACATATACACAGAGATTTTCCCCTGGATCCCAAAACCAGTACTACCAGCTTGATTTTTCATTATGTTGCTTTGAATGTTACACTACATATTTATACATGCCGAAGCATCTAATACCATGGACCGAAAACCATCGCGTCCAAAACCATGGACCAAAAACCATCGCATCCAAAACCATGTGTGAAAAACATTACCAAAACCATAGGTAGGTCCGCCCAACCTAATATAGGGTCCAAAACCAAAATTTTTAGGGGTGTTGCCTTGGACCCCATAAAGTGGGTTTACTTGCACCCCTCAAACCCCCTATGATTCCCCCTGCTACGCAATAGGTGCAACGAAGGGGGGGATCCACCCCCCGGGGGTTAACTACATGGGCTAGTCGCGGAAAGAATATAACACAACCCAACATTCTCCCACTTGTTGTTTTCTTTCTACAGGAGGCCACAAGAGAGCTTAGTCATTTATACAACCCTACAACGCCCATCGTTTCTCTACACCAAGAGAACTTCTCAGATCTTACATATTTTTTCAATTCATCTACAGTATTCTTCAAAGTGTCCACCTTTACCAGCAACACCTTTTTGTCTTCTATCATATCCCTCACAAAGTGATACTGAACATCAATGTGCTTTGTCTTTGAATGACATGCAGGGTTATTTTCCAAGAAAAATGCACTTTCGCTGTCACAATCTATCCTTATAGCTCCCTGTACTAACCCCATACTTGAACACAATCTCTGCAACCAAACTGCTTCCTTGCTTGCATGAGTGGCTGCCATGTATTATACTTTTGTAGTTGATAGTACCACTACAGAGTGTTTCTTACTCATCCAACTGACTGCACCTCCAAATAGGTTAAACATATACCCACTTGTAGATCTTCTTTGATCCAGATCTCCAACCGAATTTGCATCAACAAAGCCATGAATATCCAACACTCTGTCCAATCCTGGTCTTTCTTGGTAGCACAAACCATAATCACTAGTGCCATTCAAATACCTGACAACCCGCTTCACTGTTGTCAAGTGATCCTTCCCTGGCTTTGACATAAACCTGCTCAATACTCCCACTTCATGTGTAATGTCTGGTCTAGTACAAACCATCGCATACAACAAGCTATTGACTGTACTTTCATATGGAACACAGGATGTCCTCTTCCTCTTCATGTGTCTTGGGACACTGTTCAGCAAATAACTTTACACCTACAGGAATAGGAACCTTCACCAGTTTACTATCCTGCATATTAAACCTCTACAATATTGTCTCAACATACTTCCTCTGGTTTAACCAGAGCTTCCTCTTTGTCTGATCTCTTTTAACTTCCATCCCCAAAATATATTTTGCAGCACCAATATGTTTCATGTTGAATTTGGAGGACAAATGGGTCTTCAAATCCTGGATAATTTCTTTGTCATTTCCAACCAGCAACATATCATCCACATACAAGACTAGATAAATAACATGGTCACCAATTATTTTAAACTACACACAGTGATCTGCTTTGCTTCTGGTGAAGCCAAGTCCCCGTATAAATGTATCAAATTTCTAATACCACATCCTTGGTGATTGTTTTAACCCATACAGAGACTTTTTTAACTTGCATACCACTTCTTTCTTACCCTTCACTGCAAAGCCTTCAGTTTGCTTCATGTAGATCTCCTCTTCCAAATCCCCGTGAAGAAATGTTGTCTTCGCATCCATCTGTTCTACCTCAAAATCAAAAGCAGCAACAACAGATAAAAATAATCTAATAAAAGTTACCTTGGCAATAAGAGAAAAAATATCACCAAAATCAATTCTAGGCACCTGGGAATAACATTTTGCTACCAATCGAGCTTTGTATTTCTCCACCTTTCCTTCTGCACTTGTCTTCTTCTTGAACACCTATTTGCTGCCAATGGGTTTCTTTCTAGCCAGCAACTCCACCAGATCCCAAGCCTCATTTTTGTGCAAAGATGCCATTTCATCAACCATGGCCTCTTTCCAGAGTTTTCCATCCTCTGAATCTACTACTTCCTTCATAGTTCTGGGATCATCATCAGTAATAGATAAAGCAAAATTTGAATAGAAAGCAGATGGGCTATACCTTTCTTGCTGCCTTCTTTCTCAAACTGATTTCTCACACCCAGATTTTGTGGCTCTTCATCTTTTGATTCCTCCTCTGCTATAGAGTTTAATTCTTCCTCCTTTAGCTCAAACTCTATCTTCTCAGGTTCCTTTGGTTGGACTTCATGTTTAATAACATCTTTTACCTCTCTGAACACCACATCTCGGTTGTACACAACCTTCCTTGTTACTGGGTTCTAAAGCTTATAACCCTTTAA